>OU618551.1:0-251640 GCA_914829495.1 Eilema sororculum
ACATCTTCGAACGTATCGCCGCCGAAGCGTCTCGTCTCGCCCACTACAACAAGAGATCCACGATCACATCGAGGGAGGTGCAGACATCAGTGAGGCTACTGTTGCCCGGTGAACTCGCCAAGCACGCCGTCAGCGAGGGCACAAAGGCCGTCACCAAGTACACCAGCTCCAAGTAAACAACAGGAGTAGGGAGTACTTACACATCCCACGTGCGTCGTCGTTACTTGCATTATGTTTGCATGTAAAACGACGCTCAAAGGCCCTTTTCAGGGCCACAAATATTGTCATGTTGTTAAATGTTTCTATAAACACAAAAAGTCATACCTAACCAAAAACAATTTGTTGTAAACCTACAAATTTAATACCTACAGCCTACATAGGTACACGATACCTATATATAAATGGTAATCATTATCTTCATGCACGCCTAGGTAAAGATATATGTAATTTCACCGTGTACTTACTTAAACGTACAATACCATATACGCATGTACCTACATACCTAATATTATAATTATACCTAAGTATATTATAAAAACAACAATGTCAATCGGTTCACTTTAGGTACCTATAGGCATGTTTTGAATATGGTACAATACCTACAACATATATATATATATATATTTTTTTTCTTTTTATTTAAGTACATATATATTATAATAGGTAGGGTACCTATATCTGTCTTTCTATACCTACTGTCAATATTTGAAAGGGTGTACAAGTGGAGTATATTTACTTCCGATGCCTACACAAATTGAAAGAAGATAGGATTATAATAATAATAATAATGGCAATAAATACATAACACCTATCTAATAAACAACAATATTATGTTAAGGAGCATAAAATATAATTGACAATATGAATATTTTCGAAAAATTGCGTTCGCATCGCATCGTACTACGGCCACGTAGAGAGTGTAGAGCGTACCGCGCCGAGCGCGCACCACAACACAACACACCGTCGCACCGCACATATAAATACGAGTGGCAAGGGCCGTTCGCGTCGCATTCTATCTCGAATCGTTCGCGTGCGCTGACGTCCGTCCGTCCGGTCGTTGAGAAGGAATATTATTATCATTGTATTGTCTGAAAATGGCGCGTACCAAGCAAACTGCTCGCAAATCTACCGGTGGCAAGGCCCCGAGGAAACAGCTCGCAACCAAGGCTGCCCGCAAGAGCGCGCCCGCCACCGGCGGAGTCAAGAAGCCGCATCGTTACCGTCCCGGCACTGTGGCCCTTCGTGAGATCCGTCGTTATCAGAAGAGTACCGAGCTCCTGATCCGCAAACTGCCGTTCCAGCGTCTAGTGCGTGAAATCGCACAAGACTTCAAGACCGATCTCCGCTTCCAGAGCTCCGCTGTTATGGCGCTGCAGGAGGCCAGCGAGGCCTATTTGGTCGGTCTCTTCGAAGACACCAACCTTTGCGCAATTCACGCTAAACGCGTCACCATCATGCCAAAGGACATCCAATTGGCGCGCAGGATCAGAGGCGAACGCGCCTAAGCGTTTGGCTCGTGACTTGCGTGTGTGCGCGAGCGTTACGCGTTTCAGTTTCATGTATGTTTACCTACTGCATGAACTCTGACACGATTGCGCCGTCACCCAAAAGGCCCTTTTCAGGGCCACATATGATTCATATATTTTTCTTTGTACGCACTAATGATACATGGATGAAATATGTTTCTGCAATGAACAGATGGATAAAGTCAAAAGTCAATGATAACATAATTACCTATTATAATTAGATAGATAGATATAGGTTACATGTCTTCGTGTTAGGTTTATTTATTGTGGTAATAGCTCGAACATACGTTCATTTATGATAGGTATACTTACCTACCTAATATAGGTAATAATAATAATAATATATGTGTATATTTACTTACAAAATAATACACGGATAACCATAAATAGATAATAATGTCGTATAATAAACATACTACATACTAAACTTATGTAGGTAACGTATCGTATACTTACCTAGGTGCCTATTATTACATATAGTACCTACCTAAATATAGAATTATATTACTTAATTAAGTAAGTAAGTAGGTATACATGACAACAACCGATGAGTGTTATTTATAAACAATAATAAATAATAGGTACTTAATTCATTTTCACATATATAGCAAAATATTCAACAAAAATTCGCTCGTCGAGGTCCTACACAGTCTCGGTCGGATTCGATCCGAACGTATACAATACGACGTGGTGTTGCGCGCACCGTGAAACTATATAAAGAGACCGTCCGGCTCGATTCCGCATCCAGTCGTTCGCCTGCGCTCGCCGTTTAACAACGTGTGCGCGCTCGTCATTTGTCCGTAGAAGCTCTACCAAGAACCCAAACAAAAAACAAGATGACCGGTCGCGGTAAGGGAGGAAAGGGTCTGGGGAAAGGAGGAGCCAAGCGTCACAGGAAAGTGCTTCGTGATAACATCCAGGGTATCACTAAGCCGGCCATCCGTCGTTTGGCGCGCAGAGGCGGTGTCAAGCGTATCTCCGGTCTTATCTACGAAGAGACCCGCGGCGTGCTCAAAGTTTTCCTTGAGAACGTTATCCGCGACGCCGTCACTTACACCGAACACGCGAAGAGGAAGACCGTCACCGCCATGGACGTCGTCTACGCTCTGAAGCGTCAAGGTCGCACCCTGTACGGTTTCGGTGGTTAAGCCGACCGTTGATCATATCGGCGGTGTGCGCGAGCTCATAGCCGATACGGTCAGCTTTTAATGTAACGCCCTATGTTACATTATTAGTGAACAAAAGGCCCTTTTCAGGGCCGCATATGATTCTTGTTACATTATTAAGTAACGTTTCTGTACAACATACGATATTAAGTCAGTCAAACCTGTATACTGTATACTGTAGCTTGTCATTGGATATTATAATAAATTATTATCCAACCTAACCTGACCTACAACTGCCGATTCTACACGAATGTGCCACGGGGCTTATGTTATTTTGATGAATGTTAATCGGTTATCGTACATACCTTTATATACCTAATTATAAGTAGGTAACAACGCTTGGAGAGACGACACTGCCTGCCGTGCTGTGCTGTGCGCCTCTGCTGCCATGCCATGCACTCTTCGAACACGTTCATTTTGGCGTGACACTGAAATGTGAGAGATTAAAACATCAATAACCTACACTTGTGTGCATAATTTTAACAACAACAACAACAAAAAAGATACTTATCATATAAATAAACTTATGCTATGGTTACATAACGATGTTTCTAGTGTTTTTAAAAAGAAAACAAATAGAATTGAATAATAAAAAACAAAAAAAAAAAAAACAAGTAAGTACCTATATAAATTTAATATATACCTACACGCGTATTTACATAGGTATACCTACTTACTTAGTAACTACCTTTACCTACTTATTATAACCTAATTAAATACGATTAGGTAAATATAATAAAAAATAAAGATTATACTTTTAAGAATAAGCTATTTTCTGAATGGCTCAGACAGACAGTGTTTGCGATATTGAACTCGTTGTGGACGGAACGTACGTCATTGTTGAACGTTGATGGTTATGATAATAGCTCTAAAATGTATTATTATTGCATTAATGAGATAAGATGCTTGGTAATATTGTATGTTATAAAATGTGATAAATTATAAATATTTAACTTATATTTATACGGACAGACCTCACGGTGTGAGACGTCCGTCCTTAAGTGGTGTAACGCGTACGTACGTGTTTTACGAAGGTTCACTTTTATACGTTCAGTGCGTTCGTTAAATGTGTTAATACAAAATAAATGTTGATACGTTACAAGTTGGATATACTAGTCGTTGTTTTATCGATAGTTTTCACATAAAACGTTGTGTTTTATAGAGAAAAATACATTTTGAACTGAACACACGGTATGCTAGATGGACAGTCGAGAAAATAAATGGTCATATAGCGGCCGTTTTACACTCGTTCAAGTTGCGGAATGTACGAGACGATGGCCACTTTCATGATATATATGACAATATAAGTTTTGAATATAATAACCTGTGAAAAGTATTATAAAAATTAATTTAATTAGATACGTGTTAGTGAAAAGTATGAAGCGTTCATACGAGAAAACGTCCCGCGACAGAACGGCCCTCGTTACGGTAAAGTTTCCGAGTACCTGACCGATCGACCGCGCGCGTATAGTGGCGACATCTACGTACGCAAGTCGAAGTGTGTCACAGTGTACTTTGTGTTTATCACAGTGTTCAGTTCAGTCTATTGAGAACTATCCAACCGACAAGACAAGAAGATGGCAGATACAGCAGTCTCCACCGAAGCTCCGGCTCCAGCTACACCAGCGAAAAAGGCAGCGAGACAGGCGGGCGGTGCCAAGAAACCAAAGGCTAAACCTACTCACCCGAAGACATCCGAAATGGTCAACAACGCCATCAAAGAGATGAAGGAACGTAGCGGATCATCACTGCAGGCGATCAAGAAATATATCGCGGCGCATTACAAGGTTGACGCTGAAAAATTGGCGCCGTTCATAAGAAAATACCTGAAGAGTGCCGTCGAATCCGGTGCGCTCATACAGACCAAGGGTAAGGGCGCGTCCGGCTCGTTCAAGCTCGAATCAAAATCTTCTTCGGCTAAGAAACCCAGCGCGAGCGCCGGCGCAGGCAAGTCCGCCGGTGGCAAGGGTGCCGGATCTGCTGCGTCGAAGGGTGCCAAGAAGGCGACCGCTTCCGCCGCAGGTGCTAAGACCAAGAAAGCGGCCGCCGCCTCGGCGTCGGCCGGTTCGCCTTCCAAATCTAAGGCGTCCGCCGCGTCTAAGGACAAGAAGGCCGCCGCCGCCAAGAAGAAGCCCGCCGCTAAGAAAGCGGCAGCTCCCGCTAAAGCCAAAGGTGGCGCAGCCCCGAAGGCCAAGAAGACCGCCAAGCCACCAACTAAGAAACCCAAGGCACCTAAACCGAAGAAGGCCGCAGCGACGCCCAAATCGAAGCCGGCCGCAAAGAAAGCAGCCGCAGCCAAGAAGTAAAGACCAGTCACCACGCGGCCGCTGACGCTGCTAACGAGTCCTACGGAGTGTTTGCCGTGCGCTGCGCCGACCTGTGTTGTGTTGTTATGTACAATATGTATACAGACAGACACGCATGCATCGGCGCGGGCGCTCTCGCGCTCGGCTCGGACAGCTCGATATCAACCTCGGCGGGCGACGCGTTGCTTGTTGCTGCTAACTCCGCACTCGCGCCACCCGGCCCGGCCGGGAGCGGAGCGAGAGCGGCGCGCACAAACCAAAAAGCCCTTTTCAGGGCTAACAATGTTTTCATACATATACAGTTTCTATATAGAACAACAAAAGTCAAACTACAACGCTCTTACATAGTCTTTAGATATATAATACACCTACACAATAATTACCTATACTTGATCGCTCACTAACTCACCTATCTATCTACCTATAGGTAATAAACAAACACACAAAACTGTCGGTGTACGCATCCATGCACGCCCACGATATTACATATATACTTACACAAAATTTTATTTAACAATGGCTAGGGTGGAATTGGAATTGAACTCATGTAGATAATATTATATGTATGCGCGATAGGTAGGATTCTACCTATTATTTTATTACTTATAGCTGATAAAAGTTCGTCACAATCGTTTCTAGCTGTAAGCCGCATGTGTAGGTACGGCATGGTAAGTATGGCCGTACCTGGTTAATTATTTTTATTTCATTACAACAACAAACGAAAAATAGGTACCTATATATAATTATTATCTATCTATCTAATATTCACTATTACTACTAGGTACTCTAGTAAATATAAAATATCTACCTATCTACTCAATTACCAACACAATACATGAAATATTTTCATATTTATCGAATCAAAAATATAATAATAATCAATTAATACAATCATGTATCGTACAATTCGTACATACATACACTAAAATCATAATATCATTTAGCGTTTATTCCAACTAACAACAACAGCAGCGCGACACCGCCCGACTGCCCGACTGCCCGACGACACAGCGCTCCCTCCACCGCCGTGCGCATCGACGATAGCGTTGCGGTATATATATAAAGGGGACGTGTGCGATATTTTTAACTTCACTTCTAAGTTTCGACTCGTTGGGCGCGCACGCTCGCAACCGTTCGCTCTATTTGATTTTCGTTGTTTGTTTGACACATCAAGATGTCCGGTCGCGGCAAAGGTGGAAAAGTTAAGGGAAAGGCAAAGTCACGTTCCAACCGTGCTGGTCTTCAGTTCCCCGTCGGTCGTATACACAGACTGTTGCGTAACGGCAATTACGCCGAGCGCGTCGGTGCCGGCGCACCGGTGTACCTCGCCGCCGTCATGGAGTACCTGGCGGCCGAAGTACTCGAGTTGGCCGGCAACGCCGCGAGGGACAACAAGAAGACCAGGATTATTCCTCGTCATCTCCAATTGGCGATCCGCAACGACGAGGAGTTGAACAAACTCCTATCCGGCGTTACCATCGCGCAGGGTGGCGTTCTGCCCAACATTCAAGCGGTACTCCTGCCCAAGAAGACCGAGAAGAAGGCTTAAAGTTCATCGGCGCGTATGTTGTATCAACATTCGCCGGCACCTATGGAACGCGAGTGCACAAAGCTTATGCTATGTGTATCGTGATCAAAAGGCCCTTTTAAGGGCCACAATATATATCATAATCTGTTTATCTCTGCACTACATACAGTGTATGTAGTAGTAATAAATAAGATTGTTTCTGTATTAGCGCACGATAAAAAGTCAAATTCAGGCACATAATAAACATAAATATTATTACGACTCTACAATACAATAGGTAAAAGTTGCAAAATTAATTACTTACCTAGTTGCCTAAATGTTATATATTATTTGTACATACCTACATTAGGTAGGTACCTATAATATAAAACAAACCAAACGAATAGGTACCTATACAATAATATAACGTTTATGATATATGTATAGGTATACATTTTATTATAACATTCAATTGATGATGTAAGTATTAGTACCCATAATTATCTCTATTCTCGTTGATTTGCTAATATAAAAAGAAGAAATTACCTACTTAAATGAAAATATACAAATATGTGTATGTATGTACAGTACATATTTGGTACGTTATGTGCCTACTGTAAAATTTTGTACCTATACTATACACACGTTTGTGTGTAATCGTCGTCGTCGTCGAGTTATATCGTACTCAGCGCCGCGGAGCCGTTTAGCTTGTATGTATTATTATAATATTATTTGTGAGTTGTTTATTAATGTTTGAGAACACTGTCTGTAGAAGTGCGCGTCGTCACACGGTTGCGCGCGCCGCGATTGAAAGTTTTGCCTAGCTCTCATTGGTCGACACGTCGAGGGGAGCTCGGACCGCGCGCACCAGCGACGCGACTGTCGCTCGCTATATAAATAAACGATGAAATTTTGTTCGACGCATTACGCTCTTGAACTTCGCAACGCGCGGTTGTGTCGAGTCCGTATCGTTATTATTATCGTAAATCTATTATAATGCCGCCCAAGACGAGTGGTAAGGCCGCCAAGAAATCTGGCAAGGCCCAAAAGAACATCTCCAAGACCGATAAGAAAAAGAAGAAGCACAAGAGGAAGGAGAGCTACGCCATTTACATCTACAAGGTGCTCAAGCAGGTCCACCCCGACACCGGTATCTCCAGTAAGGCGATGTCCATCATGAACTCTTTCGTGAACGACATCTTCGAACGTATCGCCGCCGAAGCGTCTCGTCTCGCCCACTACAACAAGAGATCCACGATCACATCGAGGGAGGTGCAGACATCAGTGAGGCTACTGTTGCCCGGTGAACTCGCCAAGCACGCCGTCAGCGAGGGCACAAAGGCCGTCACCAAGTACACCAGCTCCAAGTAAACAACAGGAGTAGGGAGTACTTACACATCCCACGTGCGTCGTCGTTACTTGCATTATGTTTGCATGTAAAACGACGCTCAAAAGGCCCTTTTCAGGGCCACAAATATTGTCATGTTGTTAAATGTTTCTATAAACACAAAAAGTCATACCTAACCAAAAACAATTTGTTGTAAACCTACAAATTTAATACCTACAGCCTACATAGGTACACGATACCTATATATAAATGGTAATCATTATCTTCATGCACGCCTAGGTAAAGATATATGTAATTTCACCGTGTACTTACTTAACGTACAATACCATATACGCATGTACCTACATACCTAATATTATAATTATACCTAAGTATATTATAAAAACAACAATGTCAATCGGTTCACTTTAGGTACCTATAGGCATGTTTTGAATATGGTACAATACCTACAACATATATATATATATATATTTTTTTTCTTTTTATTAAGTACATATATATTATAATAGGTAGGTACCTATATCTGTCTTTCTATACCTACTGTCAATATTTGAAAGGGTGTACAAGTGGAGTATATTTACTTCCGATGCCTACACAAATTGAAAGAAGATAGGATTATAATAATAATAATAATGGCAATAAATACATAACACCTATCTAATAAACAACAATATTATGTTAAGGAGCATAAAATATAATTGACAATATGAATATTTTCGAAAAATTGCGTTCGCATCGCATCGTACTACGGCCACGTAGAGAGTGTAGAGCGTACCGCGCCGAGCGCGCACCACAACACAACACACCGTCGCACCGCACATATAAATACGAGTGGCAAGGGCCGTTCGCGTCGCATTCTATCTCGAATCGTTCGCGTGCGCTGACGTCCGTCCGTCCGGTCGTTGAGAAGGAATATTATTATCATTGTATTGTCTGAAAATGGCGCGTACCAAGCAAACTGCTCGCAAATCTACCGGTGGCAAGGCCCCGAGGAAACAGCTCGCAACCAAGGCTGCCCGCAAGAGCGCGCCCGCCACCGGCGGAGTCAAGAAGCCGCATCGTTACCGTCCCGGCACTGTGGCCCTTCGTGAGATCCGTCGTTATCAGAAGAGTACCGAGCTCCTGATCCGCAAACTGCCGTTCCAGCGTCTAGTGCGTGAAATCGCACAAGACTTCAAGACCGATCTCCGCTTCCAGAGCTCCGCTGTTATGGCGCTGCAGGAGGCCAGCGAGGCCTATTTGGTCGGTCTCTTCGAAGACACCAACCTTTGCGCAATTCACGCTAAACGCGTCACCATCATGCCAAAGGACATCCAATTGGCGCGCAGGATCAGAGGCGAACGCGCCTAAGCGTTTGGCTCGTGACTTGCGTGTGTGCGCGAGCGTTACGCGTTTCAGTTTCATGTATGTTTACCTACTGCATGAACTCTGACACGATTGCGCCGTCACCCAAAAGGCCCTTTTCAGGGCCACATATGATTCATATATTTTTCTTTGTACGCACTAATGATACATGGATGAAATATGTTTCTGCAATGAACAGATGGATAAAGTCAAAAGTCAATGATAACATAATTACCTATTATAATTAGATAGATAGATATAGGTTACATGTCTTCGTGTTAGGTTTATTTATTGTGGTAATAGCTCGAACATACGTTCATTTATGATAGGTATACTTACCTACCTAATATAGGTAATAATAATAATAATATATGTGTATATTTACTTACAAAATAATACACGGATAACCATAAATAGATAATAATGTCGTATAATAAACATACTACATACTAAACTTATGTAGGTAACGTATCGTATACTTACCTAGGTGCCTATTATTACATATAGTACCTACCTAAATATAGAATTATATTACTTAATTAAGTAAGTAAGTAGGTATACATGACAACAACCGATGAGTGTTATTTATAAACAATAATAAATAATAGGTACTTAATTCATTTTCACATATATAGCAAAATATTCAACAAAAATTCGCTCGTCGAGGTCCTACACAGTCTCGGTCGGATTCGATCCGAACGTATACAATACGACGTGGTGTTGCGCGCACCGTGAAACTATATAAAGAGACCGTCCGGCTCGATTCCGCATCCAGTCGTTCGCCTGCGCTCGCCGTTTAACAACGTGTGCGCGCTCGTCATTTGTCCGTAGAAGCTCTACCAAGAACCCAAACAAAAAACAAGATGACCGGTCGCGGTAAGGGAGGAAAGGGTCTGGGGAAAGGAGGAGCCAAGCGTCACAGGAAAGTGCTTCGTGATAACATCCAGGGTATCACTAAGCCGGCCATCCGTCGTTTGGCGCGCAGAGGCGGTGTCAAGCGTATCTCCGGTCTTATCTACGAAGAGACCCGCGGCGTGCTCAAAGTTTTCCTTGAGAACGTTATCCGCGACGCCGTCACTTACACCGAACACGCGAAGAGGAAGACCGTCACCGCCATGGACGTCGTCTACGCTCTGAAGCGTCAAGGTCGCACCCTGTACGGTTTCGGTGGTTAAGCCGACCGTTGATCATATCGGCGGTGTGCGCGAGCTCATAGCCGATACGGTCAGCTTTTAATGTAACGCCCTATGTTACATTATTAGTGAACAAAAGGCCCTTTTCAGGGCCGCATATGATTCTTGTTACATTATTAAGTAACGTTTCTGTACAACATACGATATTAAGTCAGTCAAACCTGTATACTGTATACTGTAGCTTGTCATTGGATATTATAATAAATTATTATCCAACCTAACCTGACCTACAACTGCCGATTCTACACGAATGTGCCACGGGGCTTATGTTATTTTGATGAATGTTAATCGGTTATCGTACATACCTTTATATACCTAATTATAAGTAGGTAACAACGCTTGGAGAGACGACACTGCCTGCCGTGCTGTGCTGTGCGCCTCTGCTGCCATGCCATGCACTCTTCGAACACGTTCATTTTGGCGTGACACTGAAATGTGAGAGATTAAAACATCAATAACCTACACTTGTGTGCATAATTTTAACAACAACAACAACAAAAAAGATACTTATCATATAAATAAACTTATGCTATGGTTACATAACGATGTTTCTAGTGTTTTTAAAAAGAAAACAAATAGAATTGAATAATAAAAAACAAAAAAAAAAAAAACAAGTAAGTACCTATATAAATTTAATATATACCTACACGCGTATTTACATAGGTATACCTACTTACTTAGTAACTACCTTTACCTACTTATTATAACCTAATTAAATACGATTAGGTAAATATAATAAAAAATAAAGATTATACTTTTAAGAATAAGCTATTTTCTGAATGGCTCAGACAGACAGTGTTTGCGATATTGAACTCGTTGTGGACGGAACGTACGTCATTGTTGAACGTTGATGGTTATGATAATAGCTCTAAAATGTATTATTATTGCATTAATGAGATAAGATGCTTGGTAATATTGTATGTTATAAAATGTGATAAATTATAAATATTTAACTTATATTTATACGGACAGACCTCACGGTGTGAGACGTCCGTCCTTAAGTGGTGTAACGCGTACGTACGTGTTTTACGAAGGTTCACTTTTATACGTTCAGTGCGTTCGTTAAATGTGTTAATACAAAATAAATGTTGATACGTTACAAGTTGGATATACTAGTCGTTGTTTTATCGATAGTTTTCACATAAAACGTTGTGTTTTATAGAGAAAAATACATTTTGAACTGAACACACGGTATGCTAGATGGACAGTCGAGAAAATAAATGGTCATATAGCGGCCGTTTTACACTCGTTCAAGTTGCGGAATGTACGAGACGATGGCCACTTTCATGATATATATGACAATATAAGTTTTGAATATAATAACCTGTGAAAAGTATTATAAAAATTAATTTAATTAGATACGTGTTAGTGAAAAGTATGAAGCGTTCATACGAGAAAACGTCCCGCGACAGAACGGCCCTCGTTACGGTAAAGTTTCCGAGTACCTGACCGATCGACCGCGCGCGTATAGTGGCGACATCTACGTACGCAAGTCGAAGTGTGTCACAGTGTACTTTGTGTTTATCACAGTGTTCAGTTCAGTCTATTGAGAACTATCCAACCGACAAGACAAGAAGATGGCAGATACAGCAGTCTCCACCGAAGCTCCGGCTCCAGCTACACCAGCGAAAAAGGCAGCGAGACAGGCGGGCGGTGCCAAGAAACCAAAGGCTAAACCTACTCACCCGAAGACATCCGAAATGGTCAACAACGCCATCAAAGAGATGAAGGAACGTAGCGGATCATCACTGCAGGCGATCAAGAAATATATCGCGGCGCATTACAAGGTTGACGCTGAAAAATTGGCGCCGTTCATAAGAAAATACCTGAAGAGTGCCGTCGAATCCGGTGCGCTCATACAGACCAAGGGTAAGGGCGCGTCCGGCTCGTTCAAGCTCGAATCAAAATCTTCTTCGGCTAAGAAACCCAGCGCGAGCGCCGGCGCAGGCAAGTCCGCCGGTGGCAAGGGTGCCGGATCTGCTGCGTCGAAGGGTGCCAAGAAGGCGACCGCTTCCGCCGCAGGTGCTAAGACCAAGAAAGCGGCCGCCGCCTCGGCGTCGGCCGGTTCGCCTTCCAAATCTAAGGCGTCCGCCGCGTCTAAGGACAAGAAGGCCGCCGCCGCCAAGAAGAAGCCCGCCGCTAAGAAAGCGGCAGCTCCCGCTAAAGCCAAAGGTGGCGCAGCCCCGAAGGCCAAGAAGACCGCCAAGCCACCAACTAAGAAACCCAAGGCACCTAAACCGAAGAAGGCCGCAGCGACGCCCAAATCGAAGCCGGCCGCAAAGAAAGCAGCCGCAGCCAAGAAGTAAAGACCAGTCACCACGCGGCCGCTGACGCTGCTAACGAGTCCTACGGAGTGTTTGCCGTGCGCTGCGCCGACCTGTGTTGTGTTGTTATGTACAATATGTATACAGACAGACACGCATGCATCGGCGCGGGCGCTCTCGCGCTCGGCTCGGACAGCTCGATATCAACCTCGGCGGGCGACGCGTTGCTTGTTGCTGCTAACTCCGCACTCGCGCCACCCGGCCCGGCCGGGAGCGGAGCGAGAGCGGCGCGCACAAACCAAAAAGCCCTTTTCAGGGCTAACAATGTTTTCATACATATACAGTTTCTATATAGAACAACAAAAGTCAAACTACAACGCTCTTACATAGTCTTTAGATATATAATACACCTACACAATAATTACCTATACTTGATCGCTCACTAACTCACCTATCTATCTACCTATAGGTAATAAACAAACACACAAAACTGTCGGTGTACGCATCCATGCACGCCCACGATATTACATATATACTTACACAAAATTTTATTTAACAATGGCTAGGGTGGAATTGGAATTGAACTCATGTAGATAATATTATATGTATGCGCGATAGGTAGGATTCTACCTATTATTTTATTACTTATAGCTGATAAAAGTTCGTCACAATCGTTTCTAGCTGTAAGCCGCATGTGTAGGTACGGCATGGTAAGTATGGCCGTACCTGGTTAATTATTTTTATTTCATTACAACAACAAACGAAAAATAGGTACCTATATATAATTATTATCTATCTATCTAATATTCACTATTACTACTAGGTACTCTAGTAAATATAAAATATCTACCTATCTACTCAATTACCAACACAATACATGAAATATTTTCATATTTATCGAATCAAAAATATAATAATAATCAATTAATACAATCATGTATCGTACAATTCGTACATACATACACTAAAATCATAATATCATTTAGCGTTTATTCCAACTAACAACAACAGCAGCGCGACACCGCCCGACTGCCCGACTGCCCGACGACACAGCGCTCCCTCCACCGCCGTGCGCATCGACGATAGCGTTGCGGTATATATATAAAGGGGACGTGTGCGATATTTTTAACTTCACTTCTAAGTTTCGACTCGTTGGGCGCGCACGCTCGCAACCGTTCGCTCTATTTGATTTTCGTTGTTTGTTTGACACATCAAGATGTCCGGTCGCGGCAAAGGTGGAAAAGTTAAGGGAAAGGCAAAGTCACGTTCCAACCGTGCTGGTCTTCAGTTCCCCGTCGGTCGTATACACAGACTGTTGCGTAACGGCAATTACGCCGAGCGCGTCGGTGCCGGCGCACCGGTGTACCTCGCCGCCGTCATGGAGTACCTGGCGGCCGAAGTACTCGAGTTGGCCGGCAACGCCGCGAGGGACAACAAGAAGACCAGGATTATTCCTCGTCATCTCCAATTGGCGATCCGCAACGACGAGGAGTTGAACAAACTCCTATCCGGCGTTACCATCGCGCAGGGTGGCGTTCTGCCCAACATTCAAGCGGTACTCCTGCCCAAGAAGACCGAGAAGAAGGCTTAAAGTTCATCGGCGCGTATGTTGTATCAACATTCGCCGGCACCTATGGAACGCGAGTGCACAAAGCTTATGCTATGTGTATCGTGATCAAAAGGCCCTTTTAAGGGCCACAATATATATCATAATCTGTTTATCTCTGCACTACATACAGTGTATGTAGTAGTAATAAATAAGATTGTTTCTGTATTAGCGCACGATAAAAAGTCAAATTCAGGCACATAATAAACATAAATATTATTACGACTCTACAATACAATAGGTAAAAGTTGCAAAATTAATTACTTACCTAGTTGCCTAAATGTTATATATTATTTGTACATACCTACATTAGGTAGGTACCTATAATATAAAACAAACCAAACGAATAGGTACCTATACAATAATATAACGTTTATGATATATGTATAGGTATACATTTTATTATAACATTCAATTGATGATGTAAGTATTAGTACCCATAATTATCTCTATTCTCGTTGATTTGCTAATATAAAAAGAAGAAATTACCTACTTAAATGAAAATATACAAATATGTGTATGTATGTACAGTACATATTTGGTACGTTATGTGCCTACTGTAAAATTTTGTACCTATACTATACACACGTTTGTGTGTAATCGTCGTCGTCGTCGAGTTATATCGTACTCAGCGCCGCGGAGCCGTTTAGCTTGTATGTATTATTATAATATTATTTGTGAGTTGTTTATTAATGTTTGAGAACACTGTCTGTAGAAGTGCGCGTCGTCACACGGTTGCGCGCGCCGCGATTGAAAGTTTTGCCTAGCTCTCATTGGTCGACACGTCGAGGGGAGCTCGGACCGCGCGCACCAGCGACGCGACTGTCGCTCGCTATATAAATAAACGATGAAATTTTGTTCGACGCATTACGCTCTTGAACTTCGCAACGCGCGGTTGTGTCGAGTCCGTATCGTTATTATTATCGTAAATCTATTATAATGCCGCCCAAGACGAGTGGTAAGGCCGCCAAGAAATCTGGCAAGGCCCAAAAGAACATCTCCAAGACCGATAAGAAAAAGAAGAAGCACAAGAGGAAGGAGAGCTACGCCATTTACATCTACAAGGTGCTCAAGCAGGTCCACCCCGACACCGGTATCTCCAGTAAGGCGATGTCCATCATGAACTCTTTCGTGAACGACATCTTCGAACGTATCGCCGCCGAAGCGTCTCGTCTCGCCCACTACAACAAGAGATCCACGATCACATCGAGGGAGGTGCAGACATCAGTGAGGCTACTGTTGCCCGGTGAACTCGCCAAGCACGCCGTCAGCGAGGGCACAAAGGCCGTCACCAAGTACACCAGCTCCAAGTAAACAACAGGAGTAGGGAGTACTTACACATCCCACGTGCGTCGTCGTTACTTGCATTATGTTTGCATGTAAAACGACGCTCAAAAGGCCCTTTTCAGGGCCACAAATATTGTCATGTTGTTAAATGTTTCTATAAACACAAAAAGTCATACCTAACCAAAAACAATTTGTTGTAAACCTACAAATTTAATACCTACAGCCTACATAGGTACACGATACCTATATATAAATGGTAATCATTATCTTCATGCACGCCTAGGTAAAGATATATGTAATTTCACCGTGTACTTACTTAACGTACAATACCATATACGCATGTACCTACATACCTAATATTATAATTATACCTAAGTATATTATAAAAACAACAATGTCAATCGGTTCACTTTAGGTACCTATAGGCATGTTTTGAATATGGTACAATACCTACAACATATATATATATATATATTTTTTTTCTTTTTATTAAGTACATATATATTATAATAGGTAGGTACCTATATCTGTCTTTCTATACCTACTGTCAATATTTGAAAGGGTGTACAAGTGGAGTATATTTACTTCCGATGCCTACACAAATTGAAAGAAGATAGGATTATAATAATAATAATAATGGCAATAAATACATAACACCTATCTAATAAACAACAATATTATGTTAAGGAGCATAAAATATAATTGACAATATGAATATTTTCGAAAAATTGCGTTCGCATCGCATCGTACTACGGCCACGTAGAGAGTGTAGAGCGTACCGCGCCGAGCGCGCACCACAACACAACACACCGTCGCACCGCACATATAAATACGAGTGGCAAGGGCCGTTCGCGTCGCATTCTATCTCGAATCGTTCGCGTGCGCTGACGTCCGTCCGTCCGGTCGTTGAGAAGGAATATTATTATCATTGTATTGTCTGAAAATGGCGCGTACCAAGCAAACTGCTCGCAAATCTACCGGTGGCAAGGCCCCGAGGAAACAGCTCGCAACCAAGGCTGCCCGCAAGAGCGCGCCCGCCACCGGCGGAGTCAAGAAGCCGCATCGTTACCGTCCCGGCACTGTGGCCCTTCGTGAGATCCGTCGTTATCAGAAGAGTACCGAGCTCCTGATCCGCAAACTGCCGTTCCAGCGTCTAGTGCGTGAAATCGCACAAGACTTCAAGACCGATCTCCGCTTCCAGAGCTCCGCTGTTATGGCGCTGCAGGAGGCCAGCGAGGCCTATTTGGTCGGTCTCTTCGAAGACACCAACCTTTGCGCAATTCACGCTAAACGCGTCACCATCATGCCAAAGGACATCCAATTGGCGCGCAGGATCAGAGGCGAACGCGCCTAAGCGTTTGGCTCGTGACTTGCGTGTGTGCGCGAGCGTTACGCGTTTCAGTTTCATGTATGTTTACCTACTGCATGAACTCTGACACGATTGCGCCGTCACCCAAAAGGCCCTTTTCAGGGCCACATATGATTCATATATTTTTCTTTGTACGCACTAATGATACATGGATGAAATATGTTTCTGCAATGAACAGATGGATAAAGTCAAAAGTCAATGATAACATAATTACCTATTATAATTAGATAGATAGATATAGGTTACATGTCTTCGTGTTAGGTTTATTTATTGTGGTAATAGCTCGAACATACGTTCATTTATGATAGGTATACTTACCTACCTAATATAGGTAATAATAATAATAATATATGTGTATATTTACTTACAAAATAATACACGGATAACCATAAATAGATAATAATGTCGTATAATAAACATACTACATACTAAACTTATGTAGGTAACGTATCGTATACTTACCTAGGTGCCTATTATTACATATAGTACCTACCTAAATATAGAATTATATTACTTAATTAAGTAAGTAAGTAGGTATACATGACAACAACCGATGAGTGTTATTTATAAACAATAATAAATAATAGGTACTTAATTCATTTTCACATATATAGCAAAATATTCAACAAAAATTCGCTCGTCGAGGTCCTACACAGTCTCGGTCGGATTCGATCCGAACGTATACAATACGACGTGGTGTTGCGCGCACCGTGAAACTATATAAAGAGACCGTCCGGCTCGATTCCGCATCCAGTCGTTCGCCTGCGCTCGCCGTTTAACAACGTGTGCGCGCTCGTCATTTGTCCGTAGAAGCTCTACCAAGAACCCAAACAAAAAACAAGATGACCGGTCGCGGTAAGGGAGGAAAGGGTCTGGGGAAAGGAGGAGCCAAGCGTCACAGGAAAGTGCTTCGTGATAACATCCAGGGTATCACTAAGCCGGCCATCCGTCGTTTGGCGCGCAGAGGCGGTGTCAAGCGTATCTCCGGTCTTATCTACGAAGAGACCCGCGGCGTGCTCAAAGTTTTCCTTGAGAACGTTATCCGCGACGCCGTCACTTACACCGAACACGCGAAGAGGAAGACCGTCACCGCCATGGACGTCGTCTACGCTCTGAAGCGTCAAGGTCGCACCCTGTACGGTTTCGGTGGTTAAGCCGACCGTTGATCATATCGGCGGTGTGCGCGAGCTCATAGCCGATACGGTCAGCTTTTAATGTAACGCCCTATGTTACATTATTAGTGAACAAAAGGCCCTTTTCAGGGCCGCATATGATTCTTGTTACATTATTAAGTAACGTTTCTGTACAACATACGATATTAAGTCAGTCAAACCTGTATACTGTATACTGTAGCTTGTCATTGGATATTATAATAAATTATTATCCAACCTAACCTGACCTACAACTGCCGATTCTACACGAATGTGCCACGGGGCTTATGTTATTTTGATGAATGTTAATCGGTTATCGTACATACCTTTATATACCTAATTATAAGTAGGTAACAACGCTTGGAGAGACGACACTGCCTGCCGTGCTGTGCTGTGCGCCTCTGCTGCCATGCCATGCACTCTTCGAACACGTTCATTTTGGCGTGACACTGAAATGTGAGAGATTAAAACATCAATAACCTACACTTGTGTGCATAATTTTAACAACAACAACAACAAAAAAGATACTTATCATATAAATAAACTTATGCTATGGTTACATAACGATGTTTCTAGTGTTTTTAAAAAGAAAACAAATAGAATTGAATAATAAAAAACAAAAAAAAAAAAAACAAGTAAGTACCTATATAAATTTAATATATACCTACACGCGTATTTACATAGGTATACCTACTTACTTAGTAACTACCTTTACCTACTTATTATAACCTAATTAAATACGATTAGGTAAATATAATAAAAAATAAAGATTATACTTTTAAGAATAAGCTATTTTCTGAATGGCTCAGACAGACAGTGTTTGCGATATTGAACTCGTTGTGGACGGAACGTACGTCATTGTTGAACGTTGATGGTTATGATAATAGCTCTAAAATGTATTATTATTGCATTAATGAGATAAGATGCTTGGTAATATTGTATGTTATAAAATGTGATAAATTATAAATATTTAACTTATATTTATACGGACAGACCTCACGGTGTGAGACGTCCGTCCTTAAGTGGTGTAACGCGTACGTACGTGTTTTACGAAGGTTCACTTTTATACGTTCAGTGCGTTCGTTAAATGTGTTAATACAAAATAAATGTTGATACGTTACAAGTTGGATATACTAGTCGTTGTTTTATCGATAGTTTTCACATAAAACGTTGTGTTTTATAGAGAAAAATACATTTTGAACTGAACACACGGTATGCTAGATGGACAGTCGAGAAAATAAATGGTCATATAGCGGCCGTTTTACACTCGTTCAAGTTGCGGAATGTACGAGACGATGGCCACTTTCATGATATATATGACAATATAAGTTTTGAATATAATAACCTGTGAAAAGTATTATAAAAATTAATTTAATTAGATACGTGTTAGTGAAAAGTATGAAGCGTTCATACGAGAAAACGTCCCGCGACAGAACGGCCCTCGTTACGGTAAAGTTTCCGAGTACCTGACCGATCGACCGCGCGCGTATAGTGGCGACATCTACGTACGCAAGTCGAAGTGTGTCACAGTGTACTTTGTGTTTATCACAGTGTTCAGTTCAGTCTATTGAGAACTATCCAACCGACAAGACAAGAAGATGGCAGATACAGCAGTCTCCACCGAAGCTCCGGCTCCAGCTACACCAGCGAAAAAGGCAGCGAGACAGGCGGGCGGTGCCAAGAAACCAAAGGCTAAACCTACTCACCCGAAGACATCCGAAATGGTCAACAACGCCATCAAAGAGATGAAGGAACGTAGCGGATCATCACTGCAGGCGATCAAGAAATATATCGCGGCGCATTACAAGGTTGACGCTGAAAAATTGGCGCCGTTCATAAGAAAATACCTGAAGAGTGCCGTCGAATCCGGTGCGCTCATACAGACCAAGGGTAAGGGCGCGTCCGGCTCGTTCAAGCTCGAATCAAAATCTTCTTCGGCTAAGAAACCCAGCGCGAGCGCCGGCGCAGGCAAGTCCGCCGGTGGCAAGGGTGCCGGATCTGCTGCGTCGAAGGGTGCCAAGAAGGCGACCGCTTCCGCCGCAGGTGCTAAGACCAAGAAAGCGGCCGCCGCCTCGGCGTCGGCCGGTTCGCCTTCCAAATCTAAGGCGTCCGCCGCGTCTAAGGACAAGAAGGCCGCCGCCGCCAAGAAGAAGCCCGCCGCTAAGAAAGCGGCAGCTCCCGCTAAAGCCAAAGGTGGCGCAGCCCCGAAGGCCAAGAAGACCGCCAAGCCACCAACTAAGAAACCCAAGGCACCTAAACCGAAGAAGGCCGCAGCGACGCCCAAATCGAAGCCGGCCGCAAAGAAAGCAGCCGCAGCCAAGAAGTAAAGACCAGTCACCACGCGGCCGCTGACGCTGCTAACGAGTCCTACGGAGTGTTTGCCGTGCGCTGCGCCGACCTGTGTTGTGTTGTTATGTACAATATGTATACAGACAGACACGCATGCATCGGCGCGGGCGCTCTCGCGCTCGGCTCGGACAGCTCGATATCAACCTCGGCGGGCGACGCGTTGCTTGTTGCTGCTAACTCCGCACTCGCGCCACCCGGCCCGGCCGGGAGCGGAGCGAGAGCGGCGCGCACAAACCAAAAAGCCCTTTTCAGGGCTAACAATGTTTTCATACATATACAGTTTCTATATAGAACAACAAAAGTCAAACTACAACGCTCTTACATAGTCTTTAGATATATAATACACCTACACAATAATTACCTATACTTGATCGCTCACTAACTCACCTATCTATCTACCTATAGGTAATAAACAAACACACAAAACTGTCGGTGTACGCATCCATGCACGCCCACGATATTACATATATACTTACACAAAATTTTATTTAACAATGGCTAGGGTGGAATTGGAATTGAACTCATGTAGATAATATTATATGTATGCGCGATAGGTAGGATTCTACCTATTATTTTATTACTTATAGCTGATAAAAGTTCGTCACAATCGTTTCTAGCTGTAAGCCGCATGTGTAGGTACGGCATGGTAAGTATGGCCGTACCTGGTTAATTATTTTTATTTCATTACAACAACAAACGAAAAATAGGTACCTATATATAATTATTATCTATCTATCTAATATTCACTATTACTACTAGGTACTCTAGTAAATATAAAATATCTACCTATCTACTCAATTACCAACACAATACATGAAATATTTTCATATTTATCGAATCAAAAATATAATAATAATCAATTAATACAATCATGTATCGTACAATTCGTACATACATACACTAAAATCATAATATCATTTAGCGTTTATTCCAACTAACAACAACAGCAGCGCGACACCGCCCGACTGCCCGACTCCCGACTCCGACTCCGAGATTAATAATAATATAAGGGTAATCAGGGTCGCTCTATTTATAGCCGCGAGACGTCGCGCAGTGATGCGCGGGCGCGTGATAATTGGATCAGCGAATCAGAAAATACAAGGCCTGTGATTGGTCAATTTTTTTTGGAACTTTTCATTTCGTCGAGATAGTTCAATATCAAGTTTCTCGATAATTAATTGGTATGTACGATAAATACAATAAAATAATATATTGTCAAATAGTATTGACAATGTTGAATAAGTGATTAATTTTATTGTGAAATTTATTTATATCCATATTTATGAAGATTCTGAAAAGCATACGCAATTCACCGTTCATAATAAATATAATTAGGTTCAATTAACAAAAAAACAAAGAATATCGAATACAAACCTTACCGTAGGATGGGTATGAGTCCCATCACGATGTTGACTACTAGGTACTTCAAATATTATGTTCTAAGATGATACGCACGATAAAATAATTTTCCAATCAATTCTATTGTTTGGTCCTCGTTAAGGTAAAGTTGCGGGGCTATTACATACAAGCACCGAATTGTCCCTCGTCATCGTCAGTAATCACTAGCTGCTACTTCACGTTCACCTTAAAAAGCGACGAGCAAGGAGCTTCCAAGATTTAAACAATGAATTAACTGGAATCATCAAGCAACCCAGCGCCAGCGAAATACTATCGAGCGAAGGTCGACAATCAACCACCAAGACTTTAAGTTCCGATTTGTACGTACAAGTCTAAGGCCCGTCTTCAGGAAGCCGCCGCCGGTTTCGTAGCTGCATAACTACGCTTCCGTGAACCATAGTCTCACCTGGCGAGGGTTACAACTGGACCACCACCGAAAACACACGAAACACATCAAGCCCTGCTGTTATCTGGACTACACCATCGACGAGCCAAACTATTAATTATGGGAAGTGGTTACCGTGGCTTATGGACGTATGCAACACCACGGGCGTGCTACCGACCCAAGTGTAATTGCTCAGTTGCTTCCCTAGCCTCTTCTTGAGCACCACGTCACCCCCTCACGAGCTTGAAACTGATCGAATATGCTTTTAAGAGCTCTACTACCATGCCACTTCTGGAATCTGAAACGTTGACAGGCCAACGGTGTGCAATGGATACGTAGATATTTCCGAAATACCCCTAGCGCCTGTACTGTATCCCCATCCATCGCCCGTCATGGAGAATGGTGGTATAGGACGGCCGTGGAAAGTTTCTTAACAACCAAGTTTCGACGATAACGATTAGATCAATAACTTTAATATATACCAAAATAAGATAGGTATAAATAATGTCAACGAATGGACCGCTCATTAAGTCCCCCTGCGGGCTATAGAAAACAGGAGCACTTAAACTCCATACGTTCCTGTAAAACATAAAATCATTGTCTTCATCAGTGTTCGAGTGCTTGTCACTGACTCAAGGGAGTATCTGCAGAACGGTGGAACGCGCGAAGAGTTCAGCTAGCAGTAATGAAGATAGGAGTTAAGAACTGAACTGATGAACAAGCTATCGAAGCGTTGAGTTTTATTATTCTGGATAACAGCAATAAAAGTCATACAGACGACGACAACCTCGGTACCTACTCAACGGCCAACTGCCTAGTGCCTAGATGTCAAGCCCTGGTTGACAAAGACGAAACCCTGTTCCCTGCTGAATAGCCTGCTGTAGGCATAAGTGGCGTTTCGGGTTTGATCTAGCAACTGCAATAACTGTCCTCGATAATCCTATTGAGGTGATATATTGCATATTATGTGTTTAGCCCGTACAGATGTGGCCGTTGAGCTGGTGCTGGCCAACTGTGCAGGTGAAACTATAGCGAGCTGATCTAATGACTGAAAATATTATGGCCATAGGAGCCTAAACTAAACGAGATAGGTCTATAGAACTTTTTCATCTTGATAAACAGAAACACTGCTATCAGCTATTACAAGATTTCCTGTTACCTGAAGATGAACCCGCAGGTCGTGGCGGTCAGTAGCAGTGCTAAACTATTTATTAGGTGTACTTGTTATTACGTGGTCTAACTGAGATATTGACAAAACCACAACTAAAATATATAGATCAGTAACATGTTATTATTCAACTCGTTTTGTTGCGGTTAATCAAATCATTAAAACATACCACCACCATAACGATGACTATTTCAAAATTGATATCAAGCTCCGATGTAACCCATAAAATCTTTTTTTTTAACTTTTACTTACGTTCCTTTACCAACATACCTTTTTGAGGGAGAAATAATAACCGTTTCCACATAATTAACTATATCAGTTCATGCACATGTTTTGTTTACGGAACTACCTGTCCCGCTAGACAAGTGGCAGTTCGCTAGGCGGTGTATTGTATAATAGAATGATGAATGTATGGAACTTTTTGACGTTGACTACTGTCAACTTATGTCAATCCCATACAATAATCAAACTATTCTATACACTAGTGTAGCGGGGCAGGTTAACCTCGCGATGTCTAACTACAGGCATTGTCCTACGTGAACGACTCGCGTAAAGTTTGGAGGAATATGTCAAACTTGTCGCTCACGTAGCACAACGGCACAAATACAATGGAAGACTACGTTGGTTGCGAACACCCTCGACCTCTAGCACAAATAAAACCCGTGCTTGTGTGCATACTTTATTAAGGCGGTGGCGGCGATGTTCAGTTGACGAAGAACTCGTTGGAGCGTTGGTTCTGGTTGTGGCGCCACTTGCAGGCCCAGTTCCAGCACGACATGCCGGCCCACGGCTCGTCCGTGTAGAACACCTGCCCGTTCTGGTACATCTGCAACATTACATACGGTCACATACACTCCACCGTGAGCCACTACTATACTATGTTTACTTACAAAGATTAGGTTGACTCTGTTATAGGTCCGATTATAACTATGCAGAGTGTCCAGGTTACTCTTTTAAGGAGTTTTAGCCTTAGGAAGCCACTGGTCATAGGTTCAAGTCGTATTGAACTTGAACACGCATTAATTTTTTGCAACGAGTATTGCTAAAATGAAAAGACCTTAGCTCTAGTTTCTTTGACAATAATTAAACACTATTTTTGTTGTATTCATTTTGATGATCTTGGCTATTGTCTACCTACTACTTACTACATAATTTGATCTGCTTAACAGTGTAATCTTTTACTTGGCCGTCTCTTATCATAATTATATATATGTAACACTAAATTATTAGCTGTAAGTTTTCCTAAGATGTCATAAATAAATAAACCCAGTACTATATGTCTTGTACTCAATAGAGACACCAAGGGTCATTACTCATTAACAACATAATCTCTTACCATTGCTCTGGGTTGCAACCGAGGCTTTCATTTTGAAGCCCAAGAGCCACTTACTCCTCCTATTATTTTGACTTATACGGTTTGTATGGCTCTCTACCCCCCAACCCCGAAAGGGCAGTTTAAGTCAGAAATTCATCCATCAATTAGCAAGTGTACCAGCTTCTTTTTGGCTCAACCAAGAGCATATTGTGTTAGGTCAACTAATGAAGGTTATCTGGAAGGAATAGCGCCTCCGACAAGACTACCGTTTGTACTGCCACAGTGGTATTGCTGTTACTTTTTATGTAGGGGTAATCATTTGGTGTACAATGTATATTATCGTATTGTAGTATAACTCACGAAGGAGAGGTCGGAGCTCTTGTAGGTGACGCCGTCGTAGCCGAAACGGAACACGAAGTTCATGGAGAAGATGGAGAAGATACAGCGCACGTCCGTGGTGGCGGGGATGAAGTAGCGGTGCGGCCCGCACACGTACGAGATCTTCGGCTCGTACTCCACCGACTCGGGGAACTCCTCGCGCGGGTTGATTCTGCCGCCACACAACACTCACTTATTATTTGACTAAATTTTACAGCATTAAGTATGCTAACAATACAGAGCCTTCTCGGGTGGGACTCGAACCCACGATCTTTCCCTTACAGGGGGAATGCCTTGACCAATTCGGCTACAGAGACACGCCCGATGTGATTCAAATTTCCCTTCTTATACGTCTTTAGGGCGTACTAACTTAGCATACCTCGCGACCTCAAATTTTATTTCTGTGTATTTAGAGAATTTTGAGGATTCCGCTCTACAGAATGCCGCGGCTATAATAACCTCGAATTATATTCTCGGCGGTGAGTAGAGTAGCCAGAAACTAGTTATTACATGATCAGCAGCACGAGTGTGACTCCGTTGCACACGTCCCTAGGCCACGGTAACCACTTTCCATCAGGTGGGCCGTGTGCTTGTCTGCCACCTAAGTGGTATAAAAGACAATAGCAGGAGGTTCTGCTGTAGTGGTCGAGTACAAAAATCACCAAGCATTGATAATTTACTAGTGTCTTGAGGTAGGCCTGGGTTTCAGTTTCGCAATGGAAAAACATCGCAATATACCGACACGAAGAACAGATAAAGCCAGCGAGGCTATATTAGTCGATAAAGCTACTTGGATAACGGATGCAAAATTATTTAAAGGAAGGTATCATGTTAATAAGAACTGTGAATAAAAACGTATCAGTTTATACATACCAACGTTTGTTCATCAATAAATACATAAATATCATTGAGCACAATAGAGACGACTAACTTGTAGATGCACTGCGCGTCGCTCCAGTTGTCGTCGGAGTGGCAGTAGAGCCCCTGGCTCGGGTCCTTCGCCTGGAACTGCTCGGCGTGCGGCCCCACGTACGTCGTCTCCGAGTGCCGGTGGTAGAAGCCGATGAACGCGAACGCGCCTGAAATACGTCACATTTTGCTTTCATTCTGCTTCTTGTGTTTAGATCATGCATGTTAACCGCGTAGCGTAAGCCGAGGGGCACCATTTTAATATTGTTTGTGCTTGCAACGGTGACCCTCTTTCCTTAGACTGTGCCTTCAACTTAATCTCTCAATCTTACATCAGGCGGGGTGGCTTTTAAGCGCCTGCCAACATAGTAGCAGCCACGCGCAGATATATTGGGTGCGCTGTAACACATAGCAGTATATAATATACACTTTTATCAAATCGTATTCCCTCATTACTTGTCTTTACACATATTCACGCCTGTGAGGCCTCAGGTATCTCCGGATCTTCAGACTCAGACGTCTATGAGTGGTGGAAGCAGCTTTCCGTTGGCCAGCGGGGATACCGTTCCGGAGTTACCACACCCAAGATGGTAACTCAGCACCGATGAGACTATCTATAGATACACTTAGGATAATCTTATACCCAGGCAAATGAAGGGTGAACTAAAAAGCGGGTGCAGCGTGAACGGACACTCACTGCACCAGCATCAGGCGGAGCTGCCAATAATAACTAGTTGGTGGGGCTTCGCGTTGGTATAATAAAAGCCCAGTTTCTTCTTTACTTGTTTAATGTCCAGAATAAATATTTTTGGGAACAGAGGGCTCGTATATGGATTGCAAGTCGCCGGAAGTATTAATAAATATAATGGCGGTACATAACAAAAAAAGGGTGCCCTATTTGATTTCGAAAGTTGATTATTCGGTTTTTATTATATCGAACACGCTGTGCGATGTTTTATTCCATCGATGCTTTATTTGAGCGATGTAACAAATCCTGCTGCGAAAAGCCTTAAAGCGATTGCTTGTTAGTTCGGTAATTTATTAGTTCTTTAATATATCGGTTCAAAAAAATAAGTAACAACGCCTAACAGAAATCTAGGAGCAATGTTACGGCTCCTCAATATGCTCGCAGTAGCAGGCGTAAACACTAGTTATTGCTCGAGCCGTACGTCTTGGACCTAAATTGCGAAATATAAAAGCCCCGGGGCGCGTGGATTTTTTTGTAATAACCTATGCGTGGTAAGCATGAGCTCCTCCACCGCGCTAGCATCGAGCTATCTTCAAAATGCATAGAAGAAACGCATACAGAGTGTCTCAAGCTATATATTTTGTCCAAGATATATGTCTCAAGCGATACGTCATAGAGTGAGTACCTCTGAAGGTGTAGCAGTGCGGCTTCCTCTCGCTGGAGAGGATCATCTGCGCGTCCTCCTGGTTGTGCGCCGACACGATGTAGTACGACGTGTCCAGGCACTTGAACTCTGCGGGGACACGACTCACGAGTGAGGAACTTCTTAAAATATCGACTGAACTAAATGATGTGCAATGGTTTTAAGTACAATTATAGTACGATATTTTAATATTTCATAAAGGTATATATGATTGTACTAGCTTTTTTATCGCGACCAAACATAGCCTATTTCCTTTCTCATCAAAATCGGTTCAGTAGTTGAGGCGTGAAAGCGTAACATACAGACAGACAGAGTTACTTTCGCATTTATAATATTAGTAAGGATGTAGGTAGGTAGTCGGTAGGGCCCTGTTAAAATCAGCGCCTACTTCCGCGTTGACGATATACAGCACTTCGTATTGCGCACCGTGCGCCAACAGGGACTGAAGTGACTCAACTAAAGTTCGGCAAGGCTGTCCCGATTAAATCCAAAACTATATTACGAATCCTACTAGACCGGCAGTATAGCTAAAATTGATACGAAGTTGATACTTATAACGCCCCGTCGTTATTGGGGTGGGGGAGCTAACAACGCCTGCCGATATAATAGCCGCCAGCCGTAGATATGTTGGGTGCGATACCGCCACAGCAGCTACACTGAGCAGTTACACTACACACATTTATTTCACATCGTAATCCTTCATTATTTGTCGATATCATCACAATCCCCGAAGGAGTAGGTCGAGGAGGCGAGTAGCTATGCATAGATCGTATTTTCAACGGTATTTCGTTGTTAATATTTTATAGTCGCAGCGTTAATCGCATCCAAGGCTCATTACTTTGGACTGAGTTTATACGGAAACAACTGTTGTCTGACCCATCCAAAACCTAAAGAAAGCCTGTGTCATTGTCATAGCATAGTCCATTAAATAGCAGGTAGCTAATAGCTTGCAGGTGAAGTTGCCTTGGGCCCCGAATAACTTGGTACCGCATGTTTTTTATCGTAAATAAAATACATTATCATATGTATTGCGGTTGGGAAACAGAATTTTTTGTTAATGTTAGAAAAACAGAATGGGACTAAAATACTATGACAAACAAACAAACCAGCGATGTCTATAAAGAGAAAAGGGCAGTATAAAGGCAGCTTTTCACGTTGGGTGTTGTCGATGATGAGTGATAGTTCACCATGGCAAGCCCCGTGTGTACGTACCGGGGCTGGTGTACAAGCCGAAGGGTATCTTGGCCTGCGTGGACTTGATCTTGGCCTCGGAGGTGTCCATCTTCTTGTTGAGCTTGAGCAGTACCATGGACATGAGCGCGATGTCGGTGGCGAACAGCAGCCGCTTGAGGTCCTTCATGTGCAGCTCGATGAAGCGGAACAGCCGCTTGGACGACTGCTCCATGATCTCGCGACGCTCCGACTGTACGATAGCATTATATGTATCAATCTGATAAGCCAGGCAGATGAAGAAATTGATCGTCCAGTGAAAATTATTGACACAGGTTGGACGAAATAGCAGCAGGTCAGAGGTACAATATTAGATCCCCAATTTACACACAAGCTTCAGGGGAACTTAATAGCGAGCAGGTAATGGTCGTGAAGGAGACGGCGGAACGGGAGAGGCGGCGCGAGCGAGAGAGACTCGCGGATCGCGCCGCCCGCGCGCGCAGGCAACTCGGGCGTCGGAGGGCACTGACTGACCTCCGTCCCCCATGAGCGCGGGCCTGGGGGTGACGGGTGGAGCCGCCTGTCACCCCAGCAGAAGCAGGCCACGGCGGCGGCGCGCTAAATAGCGCGCCTCCCCATTCCGGGGCCGAGTTGGGGACACCGTTGTCCCCCATCCTGAGGAGGGCCAGACCGTAAGGTATGGCCCTGGGTCAGCCGGGGTGCGAGGGATATGTCGATGACAACCTCACCTCAGGCCTAGCACCACGACCCACAGTCGGCGTGCGGTTTTAGTTGGTTCGAGTCCCGAGGGGATTTCCGCACGAAAAAAAAAGGGGGAACTTAATAGGTCCACGATCAGCCTGCCAGTATGGATCGTCATGTTTGGATTAAACGCGACGGATGAAACGCATGTAGGAGCGATGCCAATGATAACATGGATGAGTGAGTCAGAGGAAGCTTAAAAGTGGTCCTCAAAATACCTCTGCAGACCACTTCGGCAACAACAATATAATAAATGAAATGCTCACGGGGTTGTGCGGCTCCTTCATCCTGCTGTTGAGGTAGTCGGTGTACTCCTTCAGGTGGCTGAACTTTTCGTCGGCGTAGTTGAACCGCGGGTCGATCTCTTTTGGTCCCGGCATGTTGTACGGTTTCTGAATATTTAAAAAGGTAGGTATCGTTAATTAGGATTACAATAAGTAGGTAGTTGGTATCTGTTTATTAAGTACTAGCTTTTGCCCGCGGCTCCGCCCGCGTGGGTGTCGGTTATCGCGACCAAAAATAGCCCATGTAAAGGACATGGGCTATGTTTGGTCGCGATAACCGATATGCTCAAGGTCTAATCTACCCTTATACCAAATTTCATCAAAATCGGTTCAGTGGTTTAGGCATGAAAGCGTAACATAGGTACATACATACATACAGACAGACAGAGTTACTTTCGCATTTTTAATTTATGTAATGGAAGTATGGATATCGACAGCGCCTACTTAACAGCTTTTGACGATATACAACAGTTCGAATTGCACACCGTGCGCCAACAGGGGCTAACGAGACTAAATTTCACAAAGTTCATGATTACATCATTCAAAATTATATTTTACGAGTCCTACTAGACCTGTAGTAGAACTAAAATGTATATGAAACTAGACAACCCGCCCCGGCGTTGCCCGTGGCATATCTTGAACCACTTTTGCAATTTTTTAAAATGTTCTCTGCGTAATGCAGTACGAGGACCATCTCGAACTTTTCGTTGAACTAAGCAACACACTGAGATTCATTTTTATACTATAGATTAATATTTACTCACAGTTTCAACAGTGGGGAAGGAGAGTCGAGCGAGCTGAAAATAAACATATTATACCTAAATAAAAAAATAGCGGTACGATAACTACATATATTATAAAGCTTTTATTTATTTTTTCTATTAACCAAACCACTAACAGTAAATTATTTGTCAATTTCGCGTCTAATAAAATAAAACTACTACTGTAGGTACATAATTTGACTCGTTTGGTAGACATCTGTAGATATTCCTTCGTTTAATATCAAGGAACTCACCAATTGAAAGGACGAAACATCGTTGCTAGCTCTTGTGATTTGCAATGTGAGTAAAATCTGGGAAAAATTAACGTTAATTATTTATAAGAACAATAATAGGAAGATTAACATGTTATTTATTATAGTTTTTCTGTCAGACGACAGTTGGTCCTGGATAAGCCGAAATATCATACACCATAAGCGGATATTAGGAATAGCTATAAGCATTTTGATACATGTTCACCACCATCTATGAATGCTATGATGTATGATGGGCCTGTACATCTTATTCAACAGGCGTCTTGTTCATCCAAATCTGGCGCACGCTCTAAGGTCGGATGGCAGCCCTGGGCCCCAAAGTGCAAGTTTAGGAAATTGTGACGAATAGTAGGTAGATATACTTACTGTAAATAGTTGTAATATATTATTGTTAGCCATAGAAGCAGTCGCTCGTGCCGCGGTGGTCGCAAGACTGGCGTGGGAACACCTAATTGCTTGTTATAGAGGACTTGATTGAGTCATTACACTATTATTTTTTTGATAACGAAGTAGGTTTTAAAATAATGGAACGTACTAACTACCAGTCCAACTTAGCTCGTTAAATACAAACAAGGGCAAGGGAGGTGTTTCATTTTCTGTGGGTTTACCATGGTGTGCTTTACGCTAACGTGTTGATTGCCGTTATCCAAAAGGTTGGAGATATAAGCTAAAGGTGTAATATATCTACATTTTACTTCGCATGCATTTTTATATAATCTGGTCCACTACCCTATGCTTTTTTTTTTTATCATGCGAAAAATCCCTACGGATACCACCCCCACGGAGCCGGTGGAGACGGTTATGTCGGACTCGAACCGACTAAAACGCACGCCGTCTTGGGTCCTTGGTTGCCGGAGGTGAGATTGCCAAAAGCATATCTCTCGCACCCCGGCAGACCCAGGACCATCTCTATCGAGATGGCCCCCTTCGGGTTGTGGGGACCACAGTGTCCCCATCTAGCACCGGTTACGGGGAGGCGCATTTTGCGCCGCCGCCGCGGCCTGCTTCTGCTAGGGTGACAGGCGGCTCCACCGGTCACCCTCAGGCCAGCGCTCATGGAGGACGGAGGTCGTTCTGCGACCTCCGACGTCCGGTTCGTCTTCGCTCTGCGCGGGCTTCCCGGGCCCGGAGTCTGGTCCGGACCCGACCGGCCGCCTCCTTCTCGAGCATTACTTGCTCGCAGAAGGAGACAGCCGCACCCCAAGCGTTCGCGCATCGTACCATCGCTGTGAGCAACGTGGCGAGTGTGAGGACTCCCACCCCCAGAGCCGCCACTAGGACCCGCCTCGGCGTGTCCCACGCCGGGCACTCGGTCAGCGTGTGCAGCTCCGTGTCCTCGCTCGCATCAGTGATGGCACTCGGACGTTGGCTCCTTCCGGATCCGACACAGGTAACTCCCGAAACACCCGTGTCCGGTGATCACCTGCGTCACCTGCGTCAGCCGGTACGAGAGGCTGCCGTGTGGCCTCTCTAGCGACTCCTCCATGATGGGTCTTACCGCCGCTATTACGGCGTGCCCTCCACTACCCTATGCTAGCGTATCTTATCGAAGAGATCAATACATAGAGCAAGTTTTTTGTCACATTCTCCGGTGACGAGTATGACATTGAATTGGCGCCACCTGGCGGCATACTTGGGAAACATCTTTTGAGCATATAAATTACCGCTTACTCGTCAGTCATCACATTCATCACCAGTCGCATCACCAGCGAATGTGACAAGATCCTCACACTATGCTCTCATGCGAGTACAATCGGGTACTTGACTGTCTACTCAAATTTGTTACTTTTTACTAAACGTCAATTTAATAAGTTAAAAGGAAATTTGTTTGGCGTCATACTTCATATTTGTGAAATAATTTACGAGTATTGGCAGGCTGGAACATTAAAAATACATCAATCAATCATCTTGCCTATTGTAGTCCACTGCTGGGCATAGACTTCCACCATTGCTCCCGATAAAAAATAATAAAAACGATAAAATAGAAACAAACGTAACCACAAGAAATTGCCGAATTGGATTCAATGCACACACCATATTTTCAGAGACCAAGTCTACCTTACCTGCTCACCGGGACACTGTAACACTGTTCGCTGCGAATTCAGCTGTCCAATCGAGTAAGAGTACCAATAATAACTAGCGATAATCTAGTTTTTAACCCTGAAGACTTGCATTAATACCTCTCTAGCGTGATTAGAGCTAAGGGAATATCATTGAAACAACACATTACCACGACTACTCTTTATTCATCAAATTCGAGCAATGAACTACTTGTAGGATGGGTGAGGAAGTTAAACTACGTCAGTTTCCAAACAGGACCTGACTTGGAAAAGAAGCTAACAAAGAAACCAGTCCGCCTCCTAAGCACCACTTAAGACAGGATAACACATCATCATGCACAACGCCGGTAGCCTATCATTACAACATAATACAACTCTGGTATCGCATCAGGACCCCGATTCTGCTTTAATTTTAGACTTTACTAACATGAGTCTAAAATTGGCATCTTGTAGAGTGAATGAAAAAAATGCAATGAACAGCTATCCATTTCATTATAAACTTCAAATCAATAAAGTAAAAAAAAATTATGCATGACAATGGTAGAGATAGACAGGTGGCAGAATCAGGATCCAGGTACAACTATTGATAATACAGGGCTCGTATTATTAGACAGGTGGCAGAATCAGGATCCAGGTACAACTATTAATAATACAGGGCTCGTATTATTACTAAAACGTGAGGCGAAATCTTTATAAACAAACATTTTTAGCAAAACCGCGAACGGATGGACGAACGAATTTTGTCAATTTGCATAAATTGACAAAATATGTATGAAAAATGTTTAAACAAATTTTTATATAAATAAAATTAGAAATACATTAAATAAACATTACCATGGGTTTGATACCCAACACCCACATACATTACAACCTACATAATGACAACTAGAACTAAATTAAAATAATACAAATAGGTTTAACTACTATTATCTACTCCATTATAGCTTATACTTAAAACTATAATAATGCTATTGTATATAAATAAATAAATACCCTTAGATCCAGCATTAGGATTATAAGAAAAAAAAAAAAAGATAATTTCGACCAATCATGGGCCACTAATCTGTTAAATTATCCAATACATTTGGGTATACAATATTGTTTTCATTTATAAAAGGTACAGTTTAGTTTAAACGTATATTCTTAGAATCACACCGTTTCTTTTAGTAATACAAGAGTACTTGTTATTTTATACAAGTCTTCATGCATTTAAAGTAATCACAACCAAATCAATAAATTTTATAACATTGCTACATCATACATAACACTACAAGAATAATTAATCTAGTCTATATAATCTAGTAATTATAAATGCAACAAAGTATATCGTACCGCAAGAGTTCATGAATGAAGACTAACTCGTACCTCAAAGGTTCATGTATGACGAATACACATCCGAGCCCTCGCGCCGGAGCCTGAGGGCTGGGGACCGTGTTACTGGGGCGCCGTCCCGTCGCAAGAGGACCTTCTTTGGCCCCGGAAGTCCCGGGCCGGTGGTTGCTGTGATGCTCGTCTCCATTTCTGCAACAAAGGTTGGTGAAAGTATGCGTAGCGGGAGGGCCGGGACCGCTTCTCGGGCGATCTGCTAAGGCCTAGCTTCAAGCAAAACGCATCCCAAAGGCGGCATATTTGTGTGAACTACGGAAATGACATAATATTCCAAGGATCGACTAAGCGGTAGTAGGTAAACTGGTTTATAAACCTGTACAGGTAAAGGCTCTAATTAAAACAACAAAAAGCTATTTTTTTTTATTTGTAATATTGATCAGTTTAGTCAATCAGTGTGTGCAGGTGCTTGAAGTTGACCAGTCGCTTCTTCAGCGGTGCCTTACCGGAACCACCACCGAACCCATTCAACAACTGCTTCTTGGATATAATGTACCTCCTGCCGGCTGCCGATGCGTCTGACTCAGCGTGCTCGTAGCTCAATACAGGGTTGGTCGAGATGAACAGGATGACTACGAAAAGAAGTGTACTATATTATATTATAAAGAAATAAACGTACTTATAAGGACTTGCCTGCCGGAGCCACTACACACTCGGTTTGGTGAAATAGTGTCACGTTTCAAGTTGAGGCGTAAATAATGGAAGCCGAGGTTTTCCAGTCTAACTATGATGTAGCTGAACTTAGATAATTGCCGTGAAGCGTTTACCATCAGACCTCCACAACCATTTGGCGATATCAAAGTTCCTTTTAACGAAAATAGCTTGCTTCTTGTTCAGCTGTAAATAAAATACTTATCTGTAGGCTATCTATCTATTCTGTAGGCCCATAAAGGGCACCATTGTCCCACCACCTTCCCATGGCCCTACCATCCTGGTGTACCGGGCCGAATCTCGGGAGATGCGCGCCCTACTGGCTTCTGCTCTCGTTCGGGTGCGCACTTCTTGACTCCCTACAAATTGTTTGGTGCCCTATTTCTTGTGCTTTCTTCCCTTTCTGGGACAGCACGTCACACTAAGCGGCTTCGTCGCTTATTTATAAGCTACTCTTCGTACCAATGACGCTCAATGCTCCGTAGCCACCGACCTGACTTCTGCATCCATCTTCCGACCTCCAGGATGTAACGGCAATATCAGATAATTTTAATTCCATTTTCCGATAACTTCTTGGGTGTTATGTTACCTCCTTGATCAGTGGTGCGTTAAAAGTAAGAATTACTATTGTACTCACATAAAATAAAACAAATTATAGGCAAAAATGAATTCATATCTTCTTGGTTTGTTAGGAGTTTACTGATATACACAGGTTGAATATATTCTCGAACGATGGACTGAACGTGGATACACTGTCATACGTTAATTAGCGTTGTTTTTAATTAACTGTGATTTGACACAGAATGGACGGTATTGAGATAGATGCATTACACGTGATATAACAATACACAGTACGCGTGCCGACGTGGACCGACCAAACTGAAGGTTTTCTTTTTTTGTATATGTATCTACAGACTATCAATATAAGTGATTTGAACAGTTTAGTCGGTTAAGGAGATAAGGATAGACCATTGCATACAATTTTATATCAAAGGGTGCATAACTTATATCTTTTGCCGACTGTACTACAGTATAGGTGGTCAAATTATTAAGGACAAGTGGGAGTTTTGTATTTCTTTTATTTTAAACGATCATATTAAAAAAAGGATTAGTTCTTGCTTTTTTTTTTCACATTTTTCTATAAAATAGTATAAGTTTAATAGCATAATTTATTTTTATTTTCCAGTATCACATAAATAGTAACTCCAAAATAGCAGAAACAGTGTGAATCGTCTCGCTACAGCCTCCAATAAAGAGGTAAACGACGATGTAAAGTGGCAGACAGCCGACGACAGGACAGGACGACTCGCCGACGAACCTCCCTCAGGTTTTAGACGACATTTTGGGGGACAATATCAAACATACTGTCACATTGACACACAAACATATCTCTATCTCGTCAATTATTATGGCATAATCCACTTTATAAGGGCATGGGTTTGTTAAAAACGACGTTTTTTACACATTCACACATTTTTTATTAATAAGTTTATATTAATTTAAAAATAAATTCTATTGGTATGATAATATTTAAGTATGTTTAAAAAAATATTTTTGCTCTATTCTTCATTTTATATTATGTAGTAAAAAAATGTTTATGAAAAAAAAATTCGGAATAAAAATGACCCTTAATAATTTGACTAACACTCTGATGATGATGACAACATACTGTTGTTGACATACTATGAGAAACGATGAAAGTAATGTTGTGAAAAAGGCTCAAATTTCAAGGGCTTTAGGAGATAAAGAAAAGATGAATGGATGATGTGGAGGATATGGCAAGAAAGGGAGTGCCTGAGGAAATGACATCGGACAGGAGTGTGTGAAGGACAATGACAAATATTTAGGACAAGTACAGGTAGATGATGCGGACGATGTGAATAGGAATATAAACTGATCCTGGCCTCTCTTTAGATGTATCGCACTGTCTGGAGACTCGGAGACAGCCATAACGAGGTCCGCAGCAGTGTGGGCGCTGGAAGAGTCTTGGCTTGTTCGCGTTCCATAGTCTCACTGCAGGTGTAGCGACTATGGTGCCTGCGTCTCATGAAGTGTTGCCTTCTTTCTACGTGGTCTCCACAAGTCGAACTTCTCGAACCAATCTTTATATTTGAGTTGCACCTGGTAAAAGATAACAAAATGTTACAAATACCTTTACTATCTAGCTGTTGCTTGCCGCTCTGCCCACGTGGCTGGCGGTTGTCGTGACCAAACATAGATTTATGCAAGCTCTTAGTCTGTGGTAAACTAAGAGGTTCTGCACACACTATGAAAATCGGCTGAGTGGTATAGGGTGAAAGCAATGCGGATTAAGTTATTTTCGCATATATAAAATTAGTATGGATCATAGCGCAGGGCCGTTAGCTCTTCCCGGCTTCGCCCGAGAGTAATTTCGCAAAAAATACCGATATTCAGGTCTGTCAGCACCATTTACCAACATATAAAAAATGGATGAAAGTAATTTTTTGAAATTATTGAAGCAGGATGAATTAACTTAGCAATAGATGGCGCTTGCTGTCGTGTTAACATAGACTCTGTGTTCAAAAAGGTTTCAAAATTATTAATACCTGTCAATGATCAAACAAGCTGATTTTCAACCGAATAGGTTAATATTAGTTAGTGTAAAATGCAGTCACCTTTCCTTGCGGGATGCGATGGATTTCCAATTCTGCTCAATTTTCAACGAAAATTGTTTTATCACCTTGACTTACAGTACAGTAGATTTTAATTGACTCATAATATTTAAGTTGTTTTTGTAAGTATTCTTTAATCCCGCCCGTCTTGATCACCGAATCCTGATCTTCCAATAGCTCACACAGGGGAATCGAAACAATTTTTTCTGAAACATGAAAAACCAAATTTTAACATCCAAATTGAGAACCTCCTCCTTGTTTAGAAGTTGATTAGTAAATATATGATGCAAACTCGTCTGACTTTAGTCGAAGTATTTTTAAATAGCTTTTTAAAATGTATCTCAGAAACAGAAATATGTTTACATGTTGTTGTATGTGTGTACAGTATGCTCATGTTTACATTCTCTATCAAAATAGGGTCAAATTAAAAATTTGGAGCTCTTCAATAAGTATTTTCATTAAAAAATAGTTTTTTAATGAAAATACTTATTGGGATTACAAGGATTGGAAGGATTTGATTAGCTTTTTTGTTTGTCAAGGGGCATGCAAAATCTTACGTAAGTTAGATCACAATTGGTTGAATAGGACCCGGGACAGTTCAACCAAAAACAGTTCTACACCGCCGGCGAGTCGCTGGCATCAGTTAGTGCGTCATAATAATTGATAACAATTTTATTCAGAGCAGAAACTGTATTCTTTTAAATGTTACTCACCTTGTAAATATTTCTACCCTCGATAGTGTTGACAGGGTGGGAGTCTTACATCCCTAACGGTTCTTCGCCTCTTTGGTATAACCTTGATCGCCTCTGCTTCATGCCTGCGTTGCGCCTTCCCCGTGCCGCTAATGGTTCTGGCAGTTGTTTACACTCATGCTTTATTCAATTTATTTTTTTATTTTCATACAATGCAACTCGAATTAACACTAAAAAACCAAGGGTTTATGGCTTTGTGCCTGTGTGCCTGAATATGCTCTGTTCTGGAAGAGATATGTATACCCGTTCCAGAAGATATGACTTTATCTGTTTAAGAAGGTGATTTTTATCTGTTTCAGAAGATGACTTTAATCTGTTTAAGACTGTGACTTTTATCTGTTTAAGAAGGTGACTTTTATCTGTTTCAGAAGATGACTTTAATCTGTTACAGAAGTGACTTATTATCTGTTATCAGAAGATTCCCTTTTACCTGTTTTTCAGAAAATGACTTGTAGCTGGTTTTTCAGAAGATGACTTTTAGTCTGGTATCAGAAGATAACTTTTAATCTGTTTATCAGACGAAGACTTTAAATCTGTTTTTCAGAAGATGACTTAATCTGTTTTTCAGAAGAGAAAATGACTTTTCATCTGTTTCAGAAACAACCTATCTTCTGTAACACACTGGTATCTGTCACAGAAGATGTGTTAAGCAGCGGCTGTGTAGATCTGTTTGGTGCTCGTCATATCCCTGTGCTGAAGACACAGGTGTCTTCGCTGACACGTACGACTGCAGGTCCATGTGGCGAGCTTCGGCTTCGTGCATGAGCGAGGACAGATAGTCGAGCCTGACAACGGGCTAGGAATGTCTCATCTCTGAAATTTGACACCAAGGACCCCAAATAGTGTTTACAGGTTATATTAATATCAATAACCTAATTATTAATACTCAGTTATTACAAATTTGAGTCATATACAATACAACAATGATCAAATATCTATAAATAAAGATAAACATGTAAAAAGTGAAAATGTCCACTGTTAGAATACTTTTCTATAGGTCTATGTGTTAGAATATGAAAAAATATAGTAACAATGTTTAGGATCTACAATCTATCCATCGTTTAGCCTGAACATAAATAATACAATTTCCATTAAAAATATTTTTAGTGCTTTTTGTTGAAGAGGGTTATCTAGGTTTCTGATACTCTTCCGACGTAGGAAAGATGTCGCGAGTGTTAGTTTACAAGTTTATATTTGGTTGTAATTTTGTCTTTTAAAATAAAGTAATATACTCCGTGAATTTCTTATGTAACCTGTTTACATATTTTATTACTTGAAGGATTTTTTACAGCATTAAGTATGCTAACTATACAAATCGAATACATAGGGAAAAAGAATCTTCTCGGGCGGGACTCGAACCCGCAGTCTTTCCCTTAGAGGGGGAATGCCTGACCAATTCGGCTACCGAGACTCGCCCGATATGATTCAAATTTCCCATCTTATAGTACGTCTTTAGAGCGACGTGGCGTCATCTACCGATTCTCTTACGAACCATCGGAATCAATGAATGATGTTACAATCATTTTTAAACATTGAATTGGTCAGGCATTCCCCCTGTAAGGGAAAGACTGCGGGTTCGAGTCCCGCCCGAGAAGATTATTTTTCCCTATGTATTCGATCTTTTATTACTTTAGTGATCTAGTGAGAAGTGATTAAGTAAGTACGGTAGTTGTTCTTTTACAATAAGGTTAGTCTGTTGCGAATATCCAACGAGTTTTACAAGGATTCTTAAAAACAAAATGAAGATAGAAATACAGTTGTTAGCAGTGTTGAAGAATTATCACTTGCGTCACATGCTGAGGGCACAGAATAGATAATAGTCTGAGGGCAAGAGCAATCAATTCATTTCTTTGAAGAGATGAAACTCTGCTAAAATTCAAAAGCGTACGGGTACCCTTATTTTAAGTACATTTAAATCGTAAAGGTGTTACTAACGTTATTCTACAACTATTTCTACTAAAGTTATCCTACAATTATTTAGATTAATTCTATATTTTGGTTACTGTGATTATTTAGCTTTTTCCCGCGGCTCCGCCCGCGTCGATTATCGCGACCAAACATAGCCTATGTCCTTTCTCATAGTCTAATCTATACCAAATTTCATCAAAATCGGTTCAGTGGTTTAGGTGTGAAAGCGTAACATACAGACAGACAGACAGAGTTACTTTCGCATTTATAATAATATAGTATGGATATGGATTTCTATCTCTATTTTGGGATTACGCTGTCAGTTCTATATAATAAGTAATAAATAACTTCTTGGACAAAGATATGCTTATAGTAAAGGGGAGATAGATAACAGTTATCCACTTAACTCAAAATCATACAGTAAGTGAAATAGACCAACTCAACTGATCAACTATTTTGTTTGTACTATTTAGGGTCTTAAGTTAGGAAATAATGGGAACAACCGGCACAACAACTTTTCCCCTAATGGAACAACTCTCTAGTATATATAATAATCTATGGGAACAACTATGGTTGTCCAGCTACCTTAGACTAACTTATTGTTACATGCTGGCTCTAAGTCATTAACTTAAATCAAAAATATTGTATTAAACATGAATGTCCTACTGTAAATCTATTGGTGTAGGTACAATAAAGAATTATCTGTATCTGTCTGTACACAACCCAAAACCTATAACTACAGTTGAGACTTTTATCTGTTTACTTCAGAAACTGTACTTCTCGCAATGGGTAGGTATGGGGATGGTACAACAGCTTTACTCCGATGAAACACCCATTCAGGATAGCTCTAAGGGAAGGTTCAGATATGCGTCGCGTATTATCGGTCGCGTAACGCCAGAACAGACAAATGTATGAAAAACACTTGACCGTTCACACTCAACCGATGCTACGTTAGTGCGTCGAGCGTACAGCGTCTATAATACGTGACGCATGTTCCGTCAGATATGAACCTTCCCTAAACCTGCTGCTTAAATTTTCAAGATATTTGCAGTAATACTTCTATTTATGTTTAGAGGAGAGCGCACTTCGCGCCAGGATAGATCTTGAAGTCAACTGAGATTTTTGAGGATCACGCGGTTGACGTAAAGAGTTATCTTGACACTTCTGGTGGGTTGTGTGTACTTGTGTGGTTCTTCATGCATCTTCTCTATCGACAATTTCTTATTTTATGAAATTTTCTGCTTGGCGCCTAAACCATCGTGGTTCGTTAGTGTAACAGCTAGTTGAACTTTTGTGTATACCTACCCTTGCGATGGATTAGATTGGATAATACGAAAATAACTCTGTCAGTCAGTCTGTCTGTTACGCTTTCGCGCCTTAACCACTGAACTTATTTTGATGATATTTGGCACACAGATTGAGTAAAGTTTGGGAAAGGACATAGCTTAGGCTACTCATTACTGCAAACAAGGGGTTCAAATAAGGAATAAAAATTTGTCATTCGAAGACAACGTGAAGAAATTTGGTACGTAGACAGATTAGAGCTTGCGAAAAAACATGGACTATGTACGGTCGCGATATTCACATATAGGCGGAACCGCGGGTAAGAGCTAGTAATTTATAAGCAAACCTCTAATGAAGAAGGGATGTACACTGTGCGTAGGTACTAAAGGGTTTCTGCATGCTGGTACCTTTTCGCAAAAATTAATTTCTACAAATGAATGAATTGTTTGCTCATGCTGATGTGTAATGCAAGTAAGTAATAAAATAAGTCAAGAGAACTAAGGGCTGTATTTCTACCTTCAATTTAGTTTTAATTCATAGCGATAGAATCCAAACATGTACCGTAAACTACCATTCAAAATCAAATATAATATGGATTTCATATGTTGCAACATGTACCTAGATAGTTTAAAAAATGGAATGGATGGAAAATTCTATGTATTTAATTAGTATTTACAATAAAAAAATTGTTATCAAAGTATGCTTACCTGAATTCTGTTCTTCATTCTGTTAGGTACTTAACTAAAGAAAACAATCTTGTAGCAACTTTTTATAAAAGCACATTAAACAAATAAGTTAAGCTAACTAGCTAGTAATTCAATTTCGACTTTTAGTCATCAAAATAAGTTTCTACACAGAAAAATGTTTATAAGCTAAGTTTTTCAATAAAACATTAAAAAGACACTTCAAGATTGTTTAGTAGCTGACCGAAATGGAGTTTTGATTCTTTAACACAAGCTAGTTATACTACCTTTGGGTCTAGACAGCACTGTGTAGTGTTGAATGTTATAGAATATTCACTTATTCATCCTTTGCTCAATCACACCTTAATCAACACATAGGCTAACAATTCTGTAGTCTGGGTCAACACAAGTTATTTCTGAATCAGTAAATAGATAAACGTAAATAAAGTGAAGATTTTCACATTTTATACAATATTCATTATTTCTTTAATTCATTGCATATACATATAAATTGTGTTGTGAAATAAACTTGATTTAATTATAATGCAGTGTTTAATTCAATTCTAAGTATTGATAGCGTTCAGCATAATATGGTCTGATTCGCGACTTCCGAGACTTCCTTGACCAGGCTTCCGTGTCAGTAGATACAGAGCTCGTACTCCATAGTGCACTGCATTGTTAGTTCAGATATATGCCAACTTTAACGTACCTAGAGAAGATAAAACTTCAGGCAAACTGTACCCATTCTACAAGCAGATGGTTACATACATACCATCATCCAAAATAATTAACAATTTCGAATATCCAAGACGTGTTCAAATCCAAATCTATATTGAAAAATTCTGGGCTGTTCATTTCATAATAAAAAAGTCCTTTTTAATATCAAGTATGTATCCGAGCAAGCCAGCAGATCCCAAACATTACATGCTAGAAACACCCATTACAACAGCAATTTTATTGGAAGCTCACATTTGTGCAGGCCAACAATCCCATAGAGATATTTTTCCAAGCTGTTGTTTACCTTCAAGCAAATGGTGGAAATTGGAATAAGAGTACCAAATGTCATTGACATAAGTACACTTCAAGACAACAGACGCCAATGGTGGCTCTCATGCTCATACCCATGTGCAAGTTCATTTAAACAGTGCATAGCAAAATAGATTCATGCAATTTGTGACAATAGCAAAATGAACATATTTAAAGGTGGTGAAGACCATTCCGGATTCACTAATGTTACCATTGTTTTTTTGTGTGTGTGAAATTCCAAAATCTAAATAATATTCTTCAATGAAAATTAGTAGTTTGTTTCCATTGATAAATCCTACCTGAATAGGAGTGTTTTTGTTGTCGTACTTGCATACTACTTGCATGCATGATGTAGCTTAAAATAAATGGCATTCTCATTGAAAATGTTTAACTCTAACCATGAGGTGAGGTTGAAATACTCATTTGTAAATACTTGATAAGTTGCTAATAAATTATTTATCTAAGAAATCATTGTATTTCATTTACTCAGCTGGTTTATTATTAGAATGAATGCAAAAAACTAAAATTTGACAGAAGTTTTCAAAATGTAGTTCCATATAGTTTAATTGATTTAATTTATCTGGATCCTTTTCTATAAATAATTCCAGAATACACTCCCACTCCCAAATGTTTTTGATGCTGTCGTATATAAACCTTGTGACAAGTATCTTGGACCCAAGTCACAAGACAAATAAAAGGGACTTGTACTTTGTGTATGGAGCAAATTTTGGTCTAAGATATATATCCCGAGATATACCAAAGTTGGGTTACAAAAACATGCGATACAACCTGATAGAGACTGGATGCTAGCCTCCCCGAGATGACATGGCCCACTCGATGTTGAAGTTGAGGCAGATGCTGGTAGGTCTTTGGGAGATGTAGAACACGAAGCCTTCGACTACAGGATCCTAAAAATATATTTGCATCTATTAATGGGTTATTCACACCTAGCTAAACTGACACAAACAGCAAAGCGTCTTGCATGCACACATAATTGACAGATAAGAATGGTGCAGGCTTTCTATCCAAGGTTGGAAGGTTAAACAGCAGTTTTTCCCTTAAAATCCAAATTAAGATGAGAGATAGGTAGGGGAGAAGCTTAGGAAAACTGATTAACTTACAGAACCAGGCCCATGACGGCAGCGTGACGAGACGGACTCACGCACGCCTCCCCCCTCCTATGAAGCGGGATGATACCCGAAAACCCCCCATAGACGCGGGATAGCACCCGAACCACCCCCTAGACGAGGCCGCATTAAAGCCGTGGGTCTGTTGGGAGCCCTGGGACATCCTTCCGAGGGCTTACCCGGGGCTCCCAACTATAGGCTGCTGGGCGATACCGTGGGGGTTTTAGTCGGTAGGAGTCCGGCATAACATCCATGAAGGATTTCCCCCACGGGTGTCAATGTCAACTTAATAATAATAATCCAGCGACTATATAGCCGTATAGGCTGTATGGTCGCTGTAATAAGCTAACAGTAACATTGGCACGTTATAGTAGATAAGGCAGGCTATAGGTACTGTGTTATATTATAAATAAAACATTCAAACTACTTTACACCCTTGAAATAGATTCCAACCCCATGGAAACGGAATTTTAAGCGGGCGGGCGAGTTTACAAAGTACCTACTACAAAATACTTCACGAAAAGTTATGGTTCCCTGAGTGCAGTTATTTTGTTCGCGTCTCCTGCCCCTGTATACCTATCTTATAAATTTTAATTAATGACTGAAAATGAAAGGTATGTGATAAGTAGATATTTGATTTCTAGCTCACTAACATTCTCGGAGTCGGTACTTCTCAGCCGAGTTTGATGTCAAAATATTCTTATTTACTTCGTATACCTACTGCTTAATTAACACTAAAGCACGACTATAACTTTCAGACGTTTCAACTTTCAACTGACTAGACCTTGAAATCATATTAGATTAATACGAAAATTGTATGAAAAGTACCTTTAGTGTCGCCTCTGTTGGGTCTTCCAGAATGTTGTAACAATTACATGCTTGTGGTAAAAACACACTTAATGTTGATTTGCAGAAGTGATTTAACACAACAACTTAAATTTAAATTTAAAGTACCTTAGCCACTCCAATAAATAAATAATTCGAACAAACAAAAGACAAAATGGCCGATTCAGTTTTGTTTGGAGTCTGTCAAGTCGTTGACTCGTTGCGTTTGCGTACAATGCGTACGCGCGTTGGTGGCGTTGCTATCGACTCACGCGCCAAGTTGATTGGTCGAGGAAAAAACAAAACTCTATGGGCAAACCGGAGATAAATTGTGCCAACTTGACAACATAAATATAGTTTGTTTTCGATTACAAATAAATATTTTATATTTTTGTTAAATTCATGTGCCAGTATTGCCAGGTGATAAAGTCAAGACCTTATAATAAAATAATGGATTCTTTGAGTTGCTTTTACTGTAACTAGGAAAATAGTATAATACTCATACTCAGACCACGTCCACGTCCTCACGTTAAAATTAGTGGGTAGGTATGCAGTTATAACCCTTATGAGTTCTTGTTTGTCGCGGAACAGAATTATTTTCACTCGAGTGGTACCGTGGACAAGAACTAGTGCATCATAAATGCCCGCTTACCCCTTACTTTAACACTTAGAGTGGTGTGGTTATATAAATGTAGATACCACAAGTTCACTGGACATCTGGCTGCTGGCAAACTAGTTGAACAAAACTCAGCATGTAACGCGCTACCGCCGAGCAGTCAGTCTTAGATATTAGAGATAGGGAGATCTTGGAAAAGGATCTGTGGTCCTAGATAACTGACTTCCACGCTCTGTCTATATCCTTTAAGCGTACCTACAAAGAAGCAGTTCAAAATGAATTTATAATGCAATGCATGGAAATCATTGGTCCTGTGTAAAAAAAAAAAAAAAAAAAAATACGGTGTGCAATATTCCTAAGCCACTGTGTATAATTACTAATTAATTTAAATCATTAGGTACACAGTTACGTAGCATATCAGATTATTTTACAGTCAATTGGCAACATCTAATCGGTTTGAGATTGAACTCATATGATTTTTTTTTATTATACGCTAATATTAAGACGCTAGACCGATAGCATTAACTAACACAATCTCAAAAATCTTCTTCTCATGGCTTCAATACAAAATGACTAATTTCATGATCAATAACAACTATTTCAGGCCAAATCACCAGAAAGGGTTCCTACCCGGAATTTCTGGATGCCTGGAACACAATTCGCTACTGGCGGAAAGTCTCAAAGATGCCAGATTAAATAAAACGCAAAGAACAGTTTGTTGGATAGATTTAGAAAACGCTTTTGGCTCAGTACACCACCAGCTTATGTTGTTTGCATTAAAATGGTATAACTTTCCGTCGATCATCCGGGAAATAATAGCCTCTTATTACGATAAATTAAAATTTGTTATAAACACCAAAGATGGCCACACGCAACCTTTAAATTATAATGTAGGTCTGTTCCAAGGTTGCTGTCTGTCACCTATAGTTTTCAATAGAGTAATAAATATTTTAATAGATAGTATTACCACACATGAGAGAAAGTGGGGCTATCGGTTTAAACTAAACGGTAAATACACGGAATCCATCTTCGCATTTGCAGATGATCTCGCAATACTTACTCGCAGCTCAAAGCAGTGCCAAGACTTGTTGCGTAAAGTGGATGAATTCTGTACATGGACAGATGGAATGAAAACAAAACCTAGCAAATGCTACTGTCTATGTCTGGGTAGGCGGGGTACCAGATATACCTCATATGATCCAGGGCTTAGTATAGGCGGGGAAAACGTTTCGACTATATCCGAAACCGTGCCTTTTAAATTTCTCGGAAGAAAAATAGATAACAGAGGTTGCACTCCAGCTTTAGAAGAAGTAATTAATAACTTCATTATCGATATACAAAAGGCAGATCAACAGCCACTAAGTAATGTTAAAAAAGCGTGGATTTACGACAACTATTTAACCTTGCGTCTTAACTGACCGTTTCTTGTTTATGATATAAGCCAGAGCCTTCTCAAAAACTAAATGCGAATGTTACGAAGACATTGAAGTCGTGGCTGGGGCTAGCTCAGTCGGCAGACCCATCGACATTATATAGAGCCTCAAATAACTTTGAAATGACGTTCAAGAAACCATCGGAACTCTATAAACATCTAAGAGTAACCAAAATGCACGTCCTAGCGAAATCAAAAGACGAAATCGTGCAAGCTCTTCCAAAAGACCAAAGTACTAAAGAGCTCGAGTCGCGCCTCCAATTCCATAAAAAATTCATGATAGGCTCGCAGACTGGTAGGGTAGGTTTGGGTAATACTAGGAGGCAGTCAGACAAAGACATAACAAAATCTTTTCTTCAAGTAGATGAAAATAATACCTACAAAGTGCATGCAATGAACCTAGAAATTCAAAACGAATGGTTAACACTAGGTGAATTTTGTATTCCCATAGCCTTAAAATGGCGTACCTTAATATACGACTGGTCACCGGCTCTCCTAAAATTCTATCTCAATGCATTCCAGTTGACCCTCCCCGACCAAAGCAATCTTGTCAGATGGGAAAAAGCCACAGATAAAACATGTAACTCATGTGGTGAAGCAATTGGTACTGCTAGGCACCTACTGGTGGGTTGTAGGACGCTATTAGACCGGGGTCATTACTCGCGCCGAATGATAAGGTATTAGAAATCGTACGTGAGGCGGTAAGTTTGGCGGTAGCTAGAGCGAAAAAGGGTTTAACCACAAACCAAAGAAATGACGTCGCGTTTGTAAAGGAAGGCTGCTCAAAAAAGACAAATCAAAAGCCGTACTCAATTTTGATAGCAGCCGCTGACTGGACATTACTCGCAGATTCGTATGAGAAACACTATAAAATACCGGAGGATATTTGTGCCTCGTATATACATAAAAATAAACAAATACTTTGACCTGACCAACGAGTTAAGCAAAAATGACTATGTGGTTAAACTCTACGCCGTGGAGTAGGAGGGGAATTCCAGCTAAATCCCTGTATAACTTATTTAAAGACCTCGGATTGCCAAGAGCTTCAGTAAGCTCTTTACTCAAACGAATATCTAAAACGGCGTTGATAGGATCTTATCAAATTTGGATAGGTAGAGGGGGGAACACGACTGACGGTGGAGGTGAGCGCTGATGCATCACAAGTTGGCCACCCTAAACCTACACCTGGGTCGCAAATCCCAGGCGCCGTCACAGTGTTCCTCTCTGTACCACGCCATGGACCCGGCGACCGCACGGTGAATCCATGGAATGCTAAGAACCGGATCTCCCCTAGTACTAGCTGACCCGGCGAACTTCGTACCGCAATTGTTTTTCCGCCCACGTGACGTCCGATCCCGTTCCCGCTGCACCATCTACATAAAAACCATCTTCTTGAATTACTCTATCTATTAAAAGAAACTGTATCAAATCTGTAGCGTAGGTAGTTTTGAAGATACAAGCATACCTACATAGGGATGGACAGACGCAGAAAGCAACTTTGCTTTATGCTATGTAGTGATGATGATGCGATCAGTCAATATGACTATGGACACGTTTGGTGGAGTTATGTAGCAGGTGAGGGCTACTACCAGCTCAGTAACTTCCCTTTATTTGTTATATAGCCAGTCCACTTGTTAACTCTACTAATATATATGATGAATAAGCGATGAATGCTTTCAGGGACTGTGAGCTATCCCGCGAGTTTATTGGGATGCGTTTGAAGTTTGCCGCTTACAGATATCGCATAACTATTTATCTCGTCTGTGACCACTGGCATGTATAGGTTCTCATGTATCTATGTTGTTCTGATAAGTAAACCATGGTGTATTTGATATTTGTTTCAGAATATAGTTTTATACTCTTTGCAATCATAATGTTGGAGTTACTGGCCGAGGCTTGAGAAGAATTTTATAAATTATATATCTGTATAGCATTTCTGCCAAGGAGCTAGTGGAGATTTAAGTATATTATGCATGTAGTTGAACTCTTCTCTTTTCATGTGAATGTGTTTCTTTCAGGTTAGCCTGCGATCCAAGTGCATCCCCAAGTACTTAACCGAGTCTTGGTGTGGCAGTTGTATGCCGTTTAAGGTGGCTGGTGGACAGTTTCCTTTACTTAGAGTGAAGGTTACGTAAACTGGTAGCAATTCTCCATTTAGCTAGCCATTTCTCAATTTCAGTCAGGCTCTTTGGTAGGTTATGCGAAGCTTGGGCTGGGCAGATAGCAATGCTATCTCACTTGCAAAAGTTGCGACAGTAACCTCAGGACTTTGTGGTAAGTCAGATGTGTATAAAGTGTACAAGATAGGTCTCAGTGCTGAACCCTGTGGCATTCCCGCAAAGATATCATAGAAGCTCGATGTGAGCCATTGTGTCGAATATGAAAAATTCTGTCACTCATGTGTCATGATTTCATGACCTAGACGTAAGCCCTACTACCAAAGCAGGGCTTTTACTTTAAATATCATAAAGGATTGATATTATACCATACTTTGTCGAAAGTCTGTTGTATGTCAAGGAATGCTGATGAACAGTATTATATAGAGACCTTCCATAGGTATATCTGGTAAGTGCCTGATCGTTAGAATGGCGTTAAACAAAAAAGATACACTATAGCTTTGCGTAGCAGCTCTTGAAGGACCTTGTCTACGAGATCGAATCCTGGAGCCTTTTTGTTGTCTGTTCACGCAGCCCACTACGGAAGGAATCGTAGGTGGGGATGTAGCCGCTCGTGGCGGTCGCGCACAACTCCAACTAACGTTACGTCGTCAGTACTAAATTGTCGGGACAATAGTTTTTGTAAATTGTTCTTTTTAATATATACAAGTTACTGAAGTTAGTGTCATCATTTTGTCCACCTGGTCCCCAACATTGTCCATAGATGTACTCCTCCAGGTCGTATGGTCGTGGGCATCCTTTGTAGTAGGACGGGTGAGACCAATACTGATGGTATGAATATGCATGCGGCGTGACTCCACACATCTGAATATTCACATCCGTATCCGTGACACACAGCTCCTGTTTGTTTCGTTCTAGCAGCAGCCATGGACGTCAGAATAGAATAAGAACCGATGAAGCTAATATTCGTAAACTTCATTGCACTTTTAAAAAACTTTTCTACTGGTTTATATAGTTGGTGCGTTAGGAATTAGACTCCAGTATCTTGTGACCAATTTGCTATCAATTTAGATCGGAAAGTATGTTATGATATGACCAATTTGTATTAAATTTGAATGGGCATGATAAATTCAATTTTGTTACGAGCCGTTATTACATTACCATCCAATATGCGACGCTCGTTACAGTCCGCTTATAAGCTGGCCGTGCGGGGCAGAGCCTGCACTTGTCGTGTCACACACTGTCGCCATGGTCGCTGGGGTGCGTCTGTTGCTCGCTACGGCATGCGTCGCCGCTCTGGTCGCACAGGGACATGCTGAATGCATATTCGCGCATTGGGGTAAGTATTGTTACATGAATAGCCGTTCCATCATCACTCAAGCGCTAATCCCAGTGCATATAGTGCAATTTGGAGTCCAAGATCGAATCTCCTATTACATACTTTACTACTTACTACCTTTCGCGACTAACACCTGCCTCAAGAATAATACCTGCTAATAATGACGAACGGGACGTTCGTTAATCAGTAGGTCAATAAACTAGCTTGAAGACAAGTGAAGTTTTTTGTAGTCGGGTAAAGGTCTATCCACACACACGCACACACACACACACACACACGTCCGTGCGGGGTCTTGCAAGAACCTTAATAACACCTTAACACGGTACTTTACTTTGGTAAATGATGCGATTGACATTTAATGACAAACAGGAAAATGTTGTTATAAATAACGATGAAAGAACTTGCAAAGAGTTTCAACCAGTGTCAACCCCTTGCGGACTGATGGTTCCATTGGAAAGTGCAGACAAACAAAAAAAAAAATACAAAAAAAACAAACAAACAAACTCCATAATATCACAAATAAAACCTATTTAAATGACTATGTATTTAAAAGAAGTGGAAGAATCGAATTTTGTGTTTAGCAGTACTTTACTAAATCCTAAGTTGATCTGACCAACGGGAAAAAAAATTCCCGTTGGTCAGACTAATCTGACCATCAATCTAACCAATGGGAAAAACCCAAAAAAATCAGGGGGAATCGGTATGAGCCGTCAGGGCCGAGGCAGGGACGTGACCGAACGAGCATCCGTGCCCCGGGGCAGGGTCTTTCTGTTTACACACGTTAGTGACCTTACCCAACGCCCTCGACAGACAAAACAGATAAAAAAAGAATTATTTTGGTCGTGCTTCGGAGAGCACGTTTTACCGTCGACCCCGGTTGCCATATGGACATCTATGGCAGTTATTACGGGTAGTTGGAGCCCTCAAAAGTTCAACAACACTGGTTTAACTGCAATGCTTCGAGATCGCCTTTGTTGTGGAGGTCAAATGGCAGTTACTTCACATATTTTCTTGTCTCGAAGTTCACCCAAATCCGCAGTTAGACTGGTGAAGCAGACTTCAAGTTGAAAGCTTCGGATGCGACTGGGATTTACGCAAAAATGAAGAAGTGACCTCACGCAACGTCCGAAAATGTTCATCCCATCTTATTTCACATTTCGTTTCTATACTCGCGAAATCATATCTCATAGTATTAAATAAGTGAATTTAATTTATACAGAAGAAAGTGAAGAGGTAATCTAGCAATAATTGGTCGTTCACGTTCACCACCAACAAACTGCAAGGAAAACCAGTTCATGTTTACCGATCACTTGTCTCGACGCTAAAACAATATTATTATATTGATATTCCTGGGTTTCAGTTCAACAAAACCGTAGATATTAAAGCTTTTCTTATTTAAACTACTTCTTCGCTTGTATGCCAACAGGAGGGCCCACCATCGACTCATGGATAGCGATCTTGCCGCCAGTAGTCATCAACGCAAGAATCACTGAAGTGGAACTGGAAATACCGGCAAGTTAAATTAAAATCTTTAATGTTCACCAAGGACTTCCATACTTCCATACTAATATTATAAATGCGAAAGTAACTCTGTCTGTCTGTCTGTCTGTCTTTCTGTCTGTCTGTCTGTATGTTACGCTTTCACGTCTAAACCACTGAACCGATTTTGATGAAATTTGGTATAGGGGTAGATTAGACCATGAGAAAGGACATAGGCTATGTTTCGTCGGGCAAAAGCTAGTAGAAAATAAATCAAAGGTACAATTTATATGGTACACAATTGGCAGCCTCATCGCACTGAGGCAATCTCTAAGGCCGCGTCCTGGACGACGGCGGGCGGAGCGGGCGGAGCGGGCGGAGCGGGCGGAGCGGGCGGTGCGGGCGGTGTGCGCGGTGTCCTTCGCCACGCCGCGTCGCCCGCACCGCTGTCATCGAGAACAGCTTCACACAATGTACGACTTTGATAAAGACGCGGGTGTCGTCGCCCGCGCCGCCCGCTCCAGCTGCCGCGCGCCGTCGTCCAGGACGCGGCCGCAACCATAGGATGGAGTAAGATATAGACAAAGGCAATGATATTACATACAAAAAAGACAAAGGTATTTGGGGCAGTTTGGTGTACTTAGAGATTATTAGACACTAGCTTTTGCCCGCGGCCCCGCCCGCGGTCCCTTCTCAAGGTCTAATCTATCCCTATACTAAATTTCATCAAAATCGGTTCAGTGGTTTAGGCGTGAAAGCGTAACATACAGACTGACAGACAGACAGAGTTACTTTCGCATTTATAATATTAGTATGGAAGTAATAGTATTTATAATGAGAGAATTATTAGAGAAATGATTACATGTAAATGTTAAATTAATCATTTAAATACTCAATAGAGGTACTCAGAAGGCTTTATTAAATGCCAGGAGAAGGGTCCCGTGGGTAGCGAGAACGTAATCAAAATCTCACACGGACAAAGCGCTAACAATAGTAGGAAGTTACAATATGTATTCTATGATATTTATGTTTTTATTTGAATAGATTTCACATATTATAATAAAATTAAAATTATGTATTTAGGATACCTACATAGGTATATGACCTATGATCGGGCAGGGCGGGCCGTTTTTGATCACATCTTGACATGTGACCAAAAAAAGCCCCGCCCTGCATAGAAAATCATCGAAGGGCTTGTCTTCTACGATTGATCAAGACAATGCCATCACTGTAGCTCTGTAATGAGTGCTATAATTATATTACAGGATCCCCTCATCGGCTGCGTAGTGGTTGGATCCAGCGCCTACACCTGTTCGGTGTCGTCACACCAAGACGGGGTCGAGTTTGACTTCAGAGACTTGTTCAACGTTCACCTGCGCCTCCCTCATCCACAGTCTGGTGTTAAAATTAACTTCCTTGTGCACTGTGTAGCTCGTTTTCCATCTGTAGGTGGCGCCATAGTATAGAAACGAATTATTACTGGCATTTTATGTACTGTACCAACTAGGACTTGATATTCTGGGTATTTTCATTTGTATAATTTGTTTTTAGGTACATTTGAAATCAATAAAATTGTAGGTACTTACATAATAATTTATATTCATTTTATTTATTGACTTAAGTTTAAGTTAAGTTTTAATTAAGTAAGTTTATTTGAGAACATATTTATTTGATGAAAATTTACAGTAATTATAATTTATAATTTATAAATTACTTAACGGTATCACGTCAAAATACAAAATGAAGCACACTTCCGCACTCGTGATTAAAAGAAGGGTGCGCCCAGACCTGTACCCGGCGCCGACGTGCCCATCGCGCTGGCTGTGTTTCCTCTCTGGATTGTCATGGCCAACCTCTGCACCAGGTACGATCCAGCACGATGGTCACTTCAACTCAACTTCTTTTCGATCCTACGCCCCCTGTCGCCTGACGTATGAATGTTCGCTGCAAACTGAATAACATACTACATCGAGAGCATCATTAAAACAGCCTCGCGTAAACTCGGAGTCCTGAACAGAGTGAGACGTTTTTCACGCCCGCGCCGGAGCAACGGTGTCTTCTATACAAGATTCAAATTCATTCCTGCGTGGAATACTGCTCGCATCTTTGGGATGGGAGCCATCCCAGCAAAGTAAAAAAAACAATGTCTTTTTACGATTTGTATCCCTACTTTAGTGGCTGCGGTACATTTACGTATCAAGTAAATGGGCATGCCGATGCCTTGCCAATAATGCAAACATACCCATTTAATATTATAGGATTTTGCTAGTACAATCATAGGTATACATATAGTAATCATTAGCAATAGTTCAGTTCTGTCATTAAGGTACTGTGGTATCTTCGGACATGGTGGCGTGAGCCCCTTTCTTAGATTCAATGGGGACACCCAGTAGAGCCATTTTAAAAACTTAAATCAACGGGATTGCGACGGCAATATCAAATCGGGTAACTTTGTAGCCCACTTAACCGCACTTATTTATTTTGGAACTGCCCTCTGATTCCTAAGTTAGTTTAATAAATATAATCTATTATGTAGTTTCTTTGATTCAACATCCATTATCCACTGAGTTCGACATAACCGCTTCCGCCAGTTGGTGAGAGGTAAGTACCTACTTATGTAGTTCGTAAGTATCATCCAAAATATAAGATTGCAATTAAAAACAAAAAATAGACTTTTAAATATTAATTAGAGATTTACCTAATTAAACCAATGTCACAAAATAAAATATAAGGGTGGTATTTAAACGCAAATCAAATAAAATACTTCTTTTATTAAATAATAATCCAAATTTCCATCAAAATTACTGATTGCACAGCAGAATACTAAACTCAAAAGTATTAGAAAACACACTATAATTTATTTTCGTAACGTACGGCTATTTATCTTAATGCAAAGCAGTTTTATTAATGCACTGCTAATGCTGCTAATGCACGACAACATAATCCAAATTCACATCAAAAATGCTGATTGAGCACCAACAAACTACTTACTTGCTTATAAAAAAAAATAACCACGAAGACATAAGGCAGGGGCTCCGCTTCGCTTCGCTCCCGCCTTAGTCTTCTAACCTAACCTTTCCATTTCGGGGTGGGTGGTGATCATTCTGAACTTAATTACTTAGTATACATGCTACTCGGTTAGATATTTTACTTTGACAATGAGTATCTTCTTCATGCGCACTAGTTAATTTGCTGTGCAGTTAGTATTTTTGATAAACATTTATAATTTTTGTACATAAATAAATATATTTGTATCGCATTATGAGGATAAAAGTATGTAATGTCATGCTGATGTATATTTTTTTCTGCAGTACTAGTTTTGTTAAGCATTCAGTTTATTTGTAGTAAAGTAATTTATCTAATACTAGCTTTTGCCCGTGGCTCCGCCCGCGTGTAAGTCGGTTATCGCGACCAAACATAGCCTATGTCCTTCCTCAAGGTCTAATCTACCCCTACGCTAAATTTCATCAAAATCGGTTCAGAGGTTACGGCGTGAAAGCTTAACATACAGACAGACAGACAGACAGACAGACAGACAGACAGACAGATAGACAGACAGACAGACAGACAGAGTTACTTTCGCATTTATAATATTAGTATGGAAGTATGGATATAAAATTCTCGTGTCACAGTTTTCGTTGCCATACTCCTCCGAAACGGCTTGACCGATTCTCATGAAATTTTGTGAGCATATTGAGTAGGTCTGAGAATCGGCCAACATCTATTTTTCATCCCCCTAAATGGTGCAGCGGGAACGGGATCTAAAAATTGGCGGTACGGAGTTCGCCGGGACAGCTAGTATGATATAAAAATTAAATTAAAAATTTTAAAAACCCCTGTCACAAAAATCACCTCCAAACCTCCGGGTTTTTTAAATTTTTAATTTAATTTTTTAATGTCGTTTTCAGTGTCAATCTCTTTCATTTGATACCCATATTGAGGGAGTTATGAAGAAAATGTATTCCGACATATTCGTGGAGGCGGCCATATTGGATCGATTTTTTTCGAACATAGCTAAGAACACTCCCGAATAATATACCTTTCAAACAAAAAAAACTAAATCCAAATCGGTTCATCCGTTTGGATGCTACGATGCCACAGACACACACAGACATATTAAACTAATAATACACCGTCGTTTTTGCATCGGGGGTTTGTCATAAAAAACCTTATAAATAATGAAAATATATTGATATGTGATTATTTATTTGATGTGCAATTAATAATATCCCGAAATATAATGTGTGTTGTGTACAGTTGTGTACCTATCATGCATCTTATAAGTACATGCTTCGGAACTGTGGGAGAGAGAATGAAAACAACGTATGTATGTGCATTCTATATAGTGGTATTATCACGAACTGTTCATCAACAATAGCTATAGTCCTATTCAATCTTCGGGTTTCAAAAACAAACCCTGTTGGAAAAATATATGTAGGTATAGTATAGCCTATATATCTAAAACCTTCGGTGTTAGGGGAGCACAGTCCACATAAAAGTTAATTTTCACATTAGACTTAGGATAAGGTAGTCGAAGATGAATGTTGTACTGGTCTCTGAAGGCAAATTCGGCGCCGTTAAGTTCTGACGTCACCGAACAGGAGTAGGCGCTCGACCCAACCACTTCGCAGCCTAAGGGGGTTTGCTGTAATATAATATTTAAAGCACTTATGACAAACTTACAAGCATCTGATTTTTTTTTATAGTTTGCGACATCTTGTATGACTTCAGAACCCATGTTATTTTTAAACTATCACGGTGTAAACTCATCTGTGGAACGCACCCGAAACGTCTTTAAAAGTAGATAAGTGTTTCAAAAATCTTACCGCGATAAGTCCCGAAACAGTATAAAAACTATTCAGAACCCATTCCGTGAAATGGAGAGAAGGGGAACTATGGTAGTCGCATACCTACTTTTTTCGTATGCATATCTTAGACAATTTAGCACGATTGAAGGGGAAGTAGCGGCCTCCTTCAGTTCTCGGAATTGTTGGTTTTACTTTAGATACTGTAAGCCATCACGAAGCAGTCGTTCCGTGGTGAGAAAATCATCTAGGCATCAGGTGCCGACGCAGCCTTTTTTTTTTTTTTTTGTCGTGCGCTAAATCCCCACGGAAACCACCCCCACGGAGCCGGTGGAGGCGGTTATGTCGGACTCGAACCGACTATATTAGTGATTTAGTTTAGTAGGATAAGAAGCTGGTGCTGCTAGTGCAAAAGAGCGGTTGGTGTGGTTCTAGTCTCGTTGCCTGTGCTTTAATGTAATAGGTACATACCTACGAAAAAAGCTCTAGCACAAACTTTTCTATCCGGGTTGGCGGTTCAGGCGGCAGTTATTTCCTCGAAAGCCTAATCGAGGTTAGGAAAGAGCAATCAGCTAACGATGTCAACACTTACCGGTATTTCCAGGATTATTTCAGTGATCTTTGCGTTGATGACCACTGGATCTAAGGGTACTACGACTGATTCGTCGTTAGGCCCCCCTGTTGGCATGCAAGTGAACTAGCTTAATGCACGGAAGTGTTAGTTATATATTTACCGTTTGTGCAGGAATATCAAGATATTGTTTTAAGCGTCAAGACAAGAGATCGGAAACTGCAAACACGGATGGTTGTCAACCGATATTGACGATAACCGACGGCGGTGAAACAGACTCCACTTCAAGAAATCTCACATAGGTACAATTCGGTACGCTGGCCTACTGATTGACTGGCAGATTTTATTCTCGTCAAATGGGGTAAAAGTTAAATATACATTAAACCAAATTAAGAAATAAGAGACGGAAACCCGATCCCGGGCTGCAAGCTCCAAAGGACAAGATATGGATTAGCGCTTGGGTGACGGTGAAGCAGCTAACTAGCCGCTAACAATACTTACCCCAATGTGCAGATATGCATTCCGCATGTCCCTGTGCGACCAGAGCAGCGACGCAAGCCGTAGCGAGCAACAGACACAACCCAGCGACCATGGCGACAGTGTGTGACACGACAAGTGCAGGCTCTGCCCCGCACGGCCAGCTTATAAGCGGACTGTAACGAGCGTCGCATATTGGATAGTAATGTAATGACGGCTCGTAACAAACTTGAATTTATCATGCCCATTCAAATTTAATACAAATTGTTCATATATGTTTTCTTATCTAATACGATAGTAAATTGATCATAAGTATTTTATTTTCTTATTGTTCTTAGATTATTAAAATACACTTCTCATCAGAAAAATCGAAACATTACTTTTTTATGATATCTGCCCTTTTTTTTACCTGGTGGAATGCGTTTAAGCACTTCACTCACCCCCCACGGGGGCAGGGGGCGGGCTCCGTGTGGGACTCCTAGCCTCCGATGGAGGCTAGACTACCCACTAAACCACCATGGTGTCCGTCGTCACCACATATCGACGATGGCGGGAACAACATCATCCGCCATTGTCGTGTGGGTCGCCCGCCACTGATCGGCGGCAGACCCGTCTCTGGTGCGGCAGAAGAGGAGTCCTTCTGCCATCCGCCTAGGCAAGGCACACGCGACACGACGTGCGCCTTCAACCTCGAGGGTTAGGGGGGGGGGGAGGTGTTGGTGGTACCTCCTCCTCCGAGCCCCGGTTCGCTTGCGGCGCTGTGGGAGGGAAAGTGGGTCACATACCCTCTCCCTCTCCGCCGCCTCCTTCTGCGAGATAACCGTCTCGCAGAAGGTCTGAACCGCTGCACACGCTTCATCGCCGCCGTCGACTATAGACCCTAAGGTCTATAGTACTCGCTGCCGGCCGCGAGAGGTCCGTCCCCACGACATCAGCCCACGCGAGCCACTCCTCTAGGGTGTGCTGCGCCGTGTCATCAACACCGCCACAGTGGTGGCACGCACTGGTCGGCTCTCGTCCCACCCGGCACAGGTAGCTTCATCTTATAAGAATTGAATCGTTGTTTTGAGACAAATGTGTTTTTAGATTTGGAGTAATATATTCTCACCTTTGAAACTAAAAATTAGCGTTTATCTTGAAACTTTTCCGGTTTTCCTTTGTTCACTGTTACTTTGGGACGTCTGAAAAAAAGATTTTTTTTTCTAAAACATATGGATATCTCGCAGAAGCCACCCAAGTGGTGGCATTGCTGGATACTGGACTTAGTCAGCGTGTTGTGGCTGAAAGATTGCATCTAACTCTGTCCTCTATTCAAAAGAGTTTACAACTGCTATCGGGAGACCGGTATGTTCACCCGCCGTTCAGGAACTGGCAGAAATTGGGTCACTTCTGAGCGACATGATAGATTTACTCCAACTTCCTTACGAAATTGAAGCGTTAACGCTTTTCAACTACAGCAGCAGCTTCATGTTGTACGTGGAGTGGCTGTAAGTGCCTCAAATATTAGAAGAAGGTTGAAGGAACGTGGACAGGTACCGCACAAGGCAGCACATGGACCAAAATTAACTGCAGACCATCGAAGAGTGCGCCTTAACTTTGCACGTGAGCATGCACCTATATTGGTTATACCTCCAGTGGAGCAAAGTTTTCTATTCTGATGAGTGTGAAATTATGCTGTATGGTAACGACGAAAGGAACAAGGTCTACAGAAGAAATGGAGACCACTTTGCACAATGCTGCATTGAAGAAAAGGTCGGCTATGGTGGCGGTTCGTGGACGGTTTGGGGAGGTATCAGTACTGTCTGGAAGACAGAGCTTGTCTTCGTGTCTGGGCCATGTCTAGGTACCTGCACTAAACTTACATCGGTACATCGAACAGTGTCTTGAGCCTCACGTGGTAGCCCACGCACATTTTATTGGCAACGGCTTCATATTCACGCACGACAATGCTAGGGCTCACACCGCGGGCGTCGTATCGTACGAGACTATCTTGCCGAAATCGGTATCTCCATTATAGAATGGCCAGCAAGAAGCCCAGACATAAATCCCATTGAATATTTATGAGATGCGTTAAAAAGACGAATTCATGCAAGAGATAGATAGATAGATAGATAGATAGATAATTCTTTATTGTACATCAATATCAAGAGATCCTGCCCGAGGAACACTTAGCCAGCTGCAAAATGCAATTCAAGAAGAATAGAATGAAATGCCACATCATGTGATCGTGACTCTCATCCGATCGATGAAAAACCGTATGGAAGTAATAAGAGCTCGGGGAGGGAATACAAGTTAGTATTCCCTCCCCGAGTGTGTTGTTTTATGAACTTTTTAAAAAAATTGTTCGTTAAACAAAATAAGAAACCTATGAAAATTTATTTTGAATTCAGAACAATAACATTAGAATTTGAAAACCACATTATTGGGTGAATTTCCCGGGACCAAGAATTGCGTGGCATCGATGAAATCGGTACTAAAAATCATAGTTATAATGCTTAACATTTTTTGCTAGTTAGGTGAAATAGTGATCTATGTGGGGCACTAAATATTCTATTAAATAGGATTATAGGTACTCCAAAAAAAAACAAAATACACCGAAATCTTTCATTGCCGTGTTTGTCCACACGTCACCTACTGTGTCGTGATACCTCATTGATAAAAATCTATTGGTTATTTTTATTAATAGATACCTATTTTAGTTGATACGTGAATAGTTAAAGTATTGTTAGGAAATACATTTATTCAAATATTTAAACAATACAACGAATGGTTAAAAAAAATACATTTGTCCCAGAACTGCCTGTCATCGCCGTGTTCTAAACATATTTTAGAATATTGTCTTATCTAACGACTTGCGTCCTCCCTTATATGCGCTAAACGTTGCATATTGGTGCCGCCTAAGTGCTCGACGCGGAAGAACGTACACACGTACCTGCGTTTTGGCACCATAGATGTAAGTATACCATTTTTATGTTACTGGACATTTTTTCTTTCATCGCCGTGGATAGGTATAATTTTCTATTTTAATAAGTTATCCTCTTGATTAAACATTCAATAGAACGACATTTCTCTTGTTTATTTTTGTGAAGTGATTAATACTTCGAATAATTATTAGATTTTTTGTTATTTTATATTTTTGTCCTGTTTTTCATTGCCGTGCTTTCATTGCCGTAGTTTCCGTGGTCAAAATTTGCTATGGCAATGAAAAAAAAAACACGGTAGTGAAAAAAAAATCATTGCCATGCATTGTAAAACGATTTAGTTTCATTGCTGTGGCCTGATGTTTCATTTCCGTGACTTATGTTATCATCGCCATAGTATAATTAGGTATTACATTATTATAGGTAGCACCAAATACTGACATCAGAGGATTCGAAAACTTTCTACAATAAGATGAAAGATTTGATGAGTTTTTTACTGTACAATCAATTATAAATAGTTTGATTTTAATAATGGATTGTTTATTTTGCCAAGACTATGAAGAAGAACCTTAACCGGTGTGGGCTGTGATTATTTTGTCTATAGATTTTATAAAAATGTTATTGTTTCGCTTCACATTAAATATTGATACGTAAATTAAGAACTTGTACTTACTATGTATGGTGTACTATGTATGTTGTTTGCATTTACTTTTGCATAATTAACAAAAGTATACCATATTATTTGTTTTATTCATATTATATGTATTGTAAATTTATTTTTTGTTTGAAAGAATTTAAATAAATGATTGGACAATTCTTTGATTCTATTATATTTGTTTAATTGTACCCTACCTACTCCTTTTGCAGATTTTTAACCTATGAAAGGACAACCCCAACTCTCATACAATCTTGGGCCCGCATGTACAGGGTTGAAAATTAGGCAATATTTAGACCATCAAAGGACATTTTGTTTGCCTAATTTTCACGACGATTCAGAATGGCCAAGTTTGTTAAATCGAGCATTGTGCATAGGTTTTTAGGTTATGTTGTAATACATAATGTGGTCAAACAGCGTCTTATGTTGTGTTGTGTGTGATAGCTACACAAGTTATTCGCGTATCGCTTTTATTTGTAAGTAGGTTAGCAGGTTTTATTAGTATAGAAAAGGGCAGGTCATTAATATTTTTAGTCATTAATGTGGAATGGTCAACTATATGCTAAATAATTAAACTGATATGTCGAAGCAAAGACATGCTTTAGCTACTTTTTTGTTGCACAATATTAAACCTTTTAGTTTTATGATATGCAACTGACATTTACTCTAAAGGTGGTAAAGCAATCCTTCCCTACCCTTACTTCAGACGGCAACATCTGAATGACATCCTTTTGCTACGGTTACCACTTTCCACAAGGCTGTATACATACTTGTTTGCTGTAGTAATATAGAATTAATTATATAAGTAGGTAATAAAATAAAACAACATTATTTTAAAGATTATTTTATTTTAAAAAGTACTGTAATCTCTATCCCGGGTATCTTCCTATTTGGCTGTAGAAATGCTTACACTAGGACTTAGGTCTTTCCTCCCCTTTTTAAGCATCATCATAGTTTCTTAAAATATTGTCAAGAAGCTGTGCAGGAGGTGTTATATTGTCTTGGAACCGTGCCCAACCGAGATACCATATTACACTCATTATGTGGGCACAGCACCCGACTGTTCTCTTACCTACAAAACAATTACAGCAATGCTGTAATATAGCATTCCTCTCGCTCAAAGAACTGTCAACTAATATATATACGTAATAAGTTCTACTACTTATATGCCTGGACTTTATTTTTCCTCTTAACAACCAAGTCGTTTGAGATATTGACAGTTCTTGTAGGAGGTCCCTATCCACCTCTCTGCACACTTCAATGACATACAGAATACACACTTTTCTGTGCCCCACTGGTGATTGTGCTGGTCTGTTCTCATCCAAACATGCACATTGAGCTTGAATCCAGCAAGATTCGCAAATGATGTCATTTGCATTCACCTTAAACAGAGATCATGTTATAAGCACTGAATATTCCATTAGTCATATAGGCTAGTTCTTCATGAACGTTACACATATAAGTCAAAATACATTGTCATATACAAAAATTGGCATAATTATCTACGGGATTAGGTAGACTCGTAGTAATTTCTATTCTATAGCAGCTATCACACAGCTTGTTAACGTTAATTATAATAACAATTTCAAAAGAGCGAGAAATAACGAATAGGTACTTACTATTTGTGGTGCGATGCGACCCATTCACGTATACAAGCTAGTATCCCTGCATCGTTCAATAAATGTCTGCCTATAATATTGCACCGATCGGTAGCGATTCCACAATTCACACAGAGACTCATTGTGATAGCTTTCAACCGATGTGGTAAAGTCTAGTCCAGTTTTAAAGCCAAGGTCAACAAATGTAGCAAATAACGGTGTCCGGTAATCAAGCAAGGATCAATTAGTTCGAAAATCATATACAATTCACAGAATAAAAGCAGCAAAACACATAGCCGAAGGAAAGCGAATGCGACATTTTCAATGACAGGACAGGAGTGAAAATGACATATGATGTTACAGATTACAGATTATTATGAATTCTATATGATCGATTATTTACATAGACTTTGAATACACTACGATTATTTACAATCGATATTTTGACTTCCATTATGAAAGAGACAGGTGTCTTTCTGATTAGTAAACTGAATAACGAAAATAAAGATGCTAGATAGATATTTTGAAATCATTTAATAAAGCCACGAATTTTAAATTCATAGTTATTAGTTATCGATTTAATTTCATAATCGAATCGATAAAGCAAGCATAATCATAGCGCATTTACGAAGATCGGATTAAGTATTACATTCAACGTTTACGAAGCTTGTTGATAATGAAAATCACATTTTTAAACTTTTGTCGCACTTGGCCATTGCTGATTGTAATGAAGTCTAAACAAAATTATAACACAAAATAGACGAATTTTTTGAGGTAGGTTTGATGTCTGTACACTCAGGCCCAAAGTGGGGTATCTCCTTTGTAATTATTGTATGTAAGTAGGTATAAGTATTATGTTTTATATGGATTTTCATTTCTGTGGTTGATTCTTTCATTCCCTTGGCATAATTCTTTCATTGCCGTGGACGCTTGTTTCATTGCCGTACACACATGTTTCATCGCCGTGGCATGTAATTTTTAATCTTGTATATCTCGTTAGTTTTTTTAGTTATCTGCTAGATATTAAGCGAGAATACATACAGTATCAAAATCTTTAATTAACGCGATGTTGTTTTATTATAACACTTAAGATAAAAAAATCCACGGAAATGAAGATTTTAATGGACTTGTTGAAATTCACCCTATTATGCGACACTCGACATAATGTCGGGCGGCGGCGTGAACTGTCCGGTCCCATAGACTACAAGTACGGCTATCACTATGGTTATTTCTAAAGACAGTTTTATAATCTATTTCATTTTGAAATTCCATAAATTATCTGTGACTTTGCATACATCTACTCTTTGGTCTGTGAAATGTGTTTATTTCCGGTTTTATTTTAAACTAGCTGTTACCCGCGACTTCGTCCGCGTTTAGTTCGGAATAGCTCGAAACTCATTATTAAACATGGTGGAAGATTTTTATCCCAACTGGAACGGAAGTACTCGAAATACTGGAAATAGTGAATTTTACGCAAAGGAAACATTTTTTTATTTTAAAAAAGAAACAAAACTGTATTTAAATCATTTTGAAAACTCGCTTGACATCTTCCACCGTGTATTTTAAATTAAATATTATGAAGACAGTCTTTTGAGTGACTGACTTATAAATACAGGGCTAAACTACTGAAAACTATGAAAATTGACAGACTTCTTCTATGGGCTTGGCAAATATTGTGGAAGGATTTTGAAAAATTCAACATTTTGTTGACGAAATCATTATCAAGTATGTGATGAACATTGTTATATGTGGACTTGGTAATGTTCACCAGTTTTAATGGTTTAAATATTCTTCCTTCCTCCCAAATTCTTAAAACATGCTGCCACCACTTACTAACTGAACAAATTAAAATAAGTACATCAAGTATCACACAAAATACTTTCAAGAAAACCCGTTGCCTTGCACGCCCTGAGCAGTGAGCAGTGGTTCTCTTCTTTGCCGAGCCAATGGTGGGTAGTTCCAGTTTTATGATAAATTCCATCGACCACAGTCACATCGTTGTTCATTGCTTTACACACAGGTAGAGAAGAGGGGCGCAGTGGGCAAGAGAGCAAATACAGCATTGACTGGGATGGGGTCATATAGCCTCATTTTGCCATAATATATTCCTTGTATTGGTAAGCTTGTTTCCGCGCTGAGAAGCGCGCCTCCCCATTCCGGGGGCGAGTCAGGGACACCGTTGTCCCCCCTCCCGAGGAGGGTTAGTCCGCCAGGGTGCGAGGGATATGTCGATGACAACCTCACCTCCGGCCTAGCACCTCGACCCACAGTCGGCGTGCGGTTTTAGTCGGTTCGAGTCCGACATAACCTCCCTGGTCTGATGCAATTTACCGGAACTGAGTGTTTCTCTGCCCATATTCAGTCTCTTTATATAATAGGAGCAGCGGTATCTTTTATATACCTAATACATAGGTTGGCTTCTCCTGGCGTACTGTTATCATTTCTGGGATAGATTTACGTATTAACTATTAGATACCTACTTATTAGACGGAATCAATAATATCGCAGCGGCGTGCGTTGGTAGTCATCATGTCACTAACATTGTATAATGTCTGCAGTTGCATAAAGGCGTTGTCTCTCTGGCTGTATTTTACCATTTCTACCGCACCACGGCGAGTGAAAGAGCCTATTAGGAGTCTTTCACTAATCTCTCCTTCCTTCCGTCAGTCACATACGGTAGAAATAATGCCACCTCTAACCAAGCTGTTCAGAACTTCATTTCTTTATCAGGCGGTTAAGAACTGTATTGCTCTGCCCACACGTGTGTTTTCTTCTTTTTAAGATCCGGAGTTTTTTTATATAGGACACGCCAATTTAACTTCACCTCGACTGATGTTAAGCTAAAGGCAAAGACTCGGAAATAGGGTCACCATTATAAACGTGTACCATCGTAACAATGGTGGCACTCATCTTTATGGGATCATCAGAAGCCTTTTCACGCCCCCCTTAAAGGACCCGGGACTGTAGGAAGAAGTAAACCGTGAGCTGGCAGGGATTTCAGGTCTCAATGGTGTGACATAGGAATGGGTCACCAAACCGCTTGGTTCTTGATGGAATATTCTGATCCGTATGTGGATGACATCTGAGCCTTGCATGCGTTGTCCTGTGTATGAAAGGAGAGGGTGGAACTAATTGGAATAGCTCATCAGAACATTCGCCATGGTAGAGACGGTAATACGATACGGACAACTATCTCCCAGAATACGTAATGTGCTTCAGAGAAGGTCCAACGATTTACTTCCTCCATGAGCGCGGCTTTGATGGTGATAGCTTAGGCTACCCATCACCCTAGCCGAAGCAATCCCTGTTCTTCACGTTGAGACCGCCTATTTATGATAGGTAATCAAGGCAGGTATACTGGGGTACCTAACACCAGAATACCCCCAATGCCCCATTCCTCTGTTAAATTTTAATCGGTTTGATTCCAATATTGCGCTTGCCCCGATGTGGTGGAATCGGTATCAATGGGGGATACCAGTTTCAGTTTTATGACTTCTCAGGCGGGTGGGACCACTTTTTCATTCTCCGAAATGAAGAATTTTGTATAGATCTAAGAATATTATATAATAAGTTCTACTATAACTGTCACACAGCCTAGTTTTATGTACTATCTATAGAATACTAAGCCAAGAATTTATATTTTACTTCAAATAAAACTATAAATACATTAAAATACAACAAATACATTGTAGGGACATGGGTCATATTCAAAAAAATTGTATTTTTAATACTGTCGTATTGTCCAACCCAATATTTTTATAATAATACATATCAAAGTAATTCCTTTAATGTAACCAGTTGTGTACTCATTTATGGTGATTAGAAAAAGAATGAAACATTTGATATAAATGAATAATGTTATTTTAAAAAAAATTAAATCCTTGCTGCGTAAATTCCGTTTCACACAAATAATCAATGTCCACATTGTTGACGGTTAGTTCTAAATATTTATTATCAAAAAACTATAACGTTATAATATGAAATACTTTCTGTTTGTAATGGCGTATGTTTTTAAGTTAATTAATTTACTAAATAAATAATAAAATCTTAATATTGTTCTTCAAAATTAATTAATTAACGCAGATCCAGATTTTACTCATATATGTTATTCTTCTCTGTTATGTCATACGAAACTTTTTTCCATGGTAATAAATTAAATTATTATACTGGCAACATTAGCTAACACACTGTCAACTTACATGACGCAACAATTAATGTTCGTCCATTTTGATAAATGGTGCATTTCGAGTCATTGCGTTGCGTGGTGAAAATTGAACTTTTTCAAGAGATATTTTACTGTGGGACTTAAAAAATATAGGTAAGTACTTAGTATTATATTACTCACGCTAGATTATAAATGCATTTGAGACATTTGCTTTAAATAAAAAAATATCGTGTAGCATGAGAATTAACGTGGCAGTCAATATATTTTTAGGTTAGACAAATGCAATTAATTCATATATGTTATCAAATCTGTTACAGTTTTCTGTTACGTAACAGATATGAATGATAGAGGGCTGTTCACATTGTCTCATATATGAATTAAGGGAAATGGAAACATATTCTTCTTATTCTTATTAGGTGGGTTCTGTTATTTATATTAGGAAAGGATGTTGGAATAATAATATTACTTTAAACTATCGCGTTTAATGTTAACGGGAATTAAAGCGATCATGGTATAGGTACATACATACCTTTTGATTTGCCTGACGTTTCGAAAAGGTTACACCGGCCGGCGGCCGTTGCCACAGGCTGACTGGCTCAGCGGTGCACGCCCGCGCCGGCTTCGTGTTATGATATAGAAGGTTTTATATCTACCCGCTGGTGGAAACGCGAGGCAAATCAAAAGGGATATATAATAAAATAATAAATATTCCACAACACGCTACACAACGCTATCTAGACCCATGGTAAGCTTAACAAGCTTGTGTTATGGAATCTAGAATGCTGATAAACATACTTAAATCATTTTATTTTGTAAATACCTACATATTATACATAGAAACGCCCAGACCAATACAAATAGCCATATTCATGCATACAAATATTTGCACATAATGGGGATCGAACCCACGCCTCCTGCGTAGCAGTCGCTACGCCACAGAGGCTGTCATATGTATGTACAGTCAACGCCATAAGTTGATTAACACTAAAATATTTTACAAATATTTTTATAATGGAATGCATCTGTCTATAGTAAATGTAGTGTTATGATTCCCAGAAGACAAACTTAATTTACATATTCAATGTTTTTTTTTCACAATTTTATTAAGGTTTAGGGGCCACAGTGTTCAATAAATTAGAATTTGTTAAGCTACTTTTGTAGTTGACTGTACCTATACCATGATTGCGGTTATTCCCGTTAACATTATTGTATATCACGGAATAATAATTTGCACTTAGATTATCTACTTTTGTGCGACTTCAGTATGTTTCTTTGGTATATACGATTAATAAATAATATTATTGCAGTTCTTTGCTATTCCTTATTTTGTCGTATTCAGAAAACTGGGACACAGTTCGTTTTTATGTTGTATTGTATTCTTGTAATTGTTTCTAAAATTATGGCCTTTTTACAGTTTCGTTCGTAAGTTGTTCATAGAGGCGCTAAATAAAGTCAGTAAAAGTCATAGAGATGTGTTTTTTGAACCTATATTATCCCACTGCTGGGCAAAATATAAATCTTATTGATGTTATTCACTTAAATATGAATTGTTTGTTTTAGGAAATATGCCATTAACACCAGCTGAACGGCAGCGAAATTATAGAGAACGCTTAAAAGCAAATAATCCGGCAATATGGGAGGAGAAGAAAAAAAAAGAGGCTGAAGAAAAAAGGAAGAACTATGTAAGAATTTCGCAACTGTCAGAAACACAAAAAGCAAAAAGACGAAAGCTATGGCGAGAATTAAAACAAAAGAAGTCAAACCAGAAACAAATGAAAACTATTAAAGAAAGTCGTCGAACATATAAGAAACAACACTACAAAATAACTAAAGAAAATAATAGTCTTAAGAAGAAAATAGAAACTTTAAAGAAACAAGTTAATGCTCTAAAGAAAAGGGTATACAGATATAAATTATTATTAAACTGCCAGCATTACAATAATGAGTCCGAGAAAGAAAATGTTGACCAGACATGCTTGTCATTGTCACAATCTCCACTATCGAAAACAGAATCTTTTGTTCAAAATCTAAGTATGACTACACCCGATAAAAATAAAGTTAGAAGAGTTCTTTTAGAGAAAAACGTATTGGTTGACTCACTTGAAAAGACATACAAGTCTTCTACATCTAATGCAGAACGGAATGTTTTGAAAAGAGTGGTAAATAATACTGTGGTCCGGCAGTATAAAATGCAAACACGATTAAGTCCTTATGTTGGGTTAAAAGGTGCATTAAGGTCTAAAAGAGTACATAACAAGAAAAAAAATGATTTGATTAAAATAATTACACAGTTTTATTTACAAGATGATGTATCAAGAGCAACTGCCGGTAAAAAGGAGACCAAAACATTAAAAAAAGAAAAAGTCCAGAAAAGATATTTACTAACAAATTTAACGGATATTTTCAAAAAATTCAAAGAAGAAACTGGAATTACAAATATATCTTACACAACATTTGTAAGATATAAACCCTTTTATGTTTTGCGCCCTCATATTTCGGATCGTGACACATGCATTTGTAAAAAACATGCAAATATAGAATTTAAATTTATAACCCTCAAGAAGCTCCAAGTTTTAAGTGAATACATCAAACTCAACGATGTCGTTGAATCATTAGTATGTAACGTAAAGTCTCAGCAGTGTATGTATTCGAAATGTGCGGCATGTAAAAGTAATTGTGTTCGTTACAATTTTTCTACGACAAACAATGAAGAGAATGTGTCATGGCTTGAGTGGTCTGCTGTTAACATAGAATACAAAAAAAATGATTTTACTAAAGTGTGTAAGAGGATGACAAAACAATCAAAAACGGCAAACTTAAACGATTTAATCCTAAAATTTGAAGCAGAACTGCAAGACTACAAAATTCATTTATTTAACATAAATCATCAATATAATATGTACAAATTTAAGAAAGATAATCTTCAGGCGAACGAAATATTAATACATTGTGATTTTTCGGAAAATTATACATGCAAAATGCATCAAGAAATTCAAGCAGTCCATTTTGGGGCGTCTCAGTATCAGATTTCGCTACATACTAGTGTATTATATCAAAAAGACAAAAAACCACAGTGCTTCTGCACTTTATCTGATTCTACGGAACATTCACCTGAAGCTATTTGGGCACACTTAAACCCAATTTTAATGCAAATAAGTCGAGAATGTGGAGATATTGACACGATTCATGTATTTTCTGATGGACCTGTAACGCAGTATAGACAAAAAAATAATTTCTTTTTGTTCAACGCGATTATTAAAGAGTTTGGTTTTACTGGTACATGGAACTTTTTTGAAGCCTCTCACGGAAAGGGGGCAGCAGACGGCGTAGGCGGCATTATCAAAAGACTTTTGGACAGAAAAGTAGCTTATGGAGCAGATATTTTGGACGCACAATCGGCATATACGCTTTTAAAAAATGAAACGAATGTGAAACTTTACCTTGTGGACGAAGAAAACATTAATTACATTAAAGAAAAGTTTGGACAGTATTTGTCCTCACTTAAACCTGTTCCTCATACATTAACCATCCACCAAATTCAAAGTACAAAGACACATAATTTATGCACACACACACCCACACACATAATTTTTTCTAGAATTTTGAGCTGTTTCTGTACGAATACGGACAATGAAGGGTTTTGCAGTTGCTATTTTCCTACAAAACATAATTTGGTTCAAGAAATTGCACCTAAGAGGCGGGTTAAAAGAATTTTATCCTATTCATCATCAGATTCTGATGACGAATGTCTTGTACCTAGTAAACGCATTCATGCCAATCTAAAATCTACTACGTCTGAAAATAGAGCAGTAACCATTCTCTCAGATGTTCGGGTTAATTTTAATGAGAAACAACTAAGATGCCTAATGGGCAATCCAAAGAAATATAACATTTCTTCGTGTGATTTGACGAAAGATTATAAAGATTTAGTCACTACAAGCAATACAGATCGAGAGAACAATACACAACAGCCATGTACTTCCGGCAACATACAGAAAAAAGTGCGTAACCTCTTTTTAGACTTAAGTGACACTGATGATGACAGTTCTTAATTAATTTAAATTTGAAAAAGAAGAAAGTCGTCCCTTACAGGGGGAATGCCCTAGACCACTAAGGCACTAGACAACCGCCTGAACTTCCAAATTTTCCTTGTGTGCTACGTCCTAGTTTAAAAACGATTGCAATATCGTTCATTGTTCCGAAACAGTTTGCAGTTTGCAGTAACTGCCGGTAGATGGCTCCAACGTTGACCTTAATCACGTATAGGAATATTTAGAGTAGTTCAGGCAGTTGCCTGGTAGCTTAGTGTTCCAGAGTATTCCAGGGGGAAGATTCTAAGATCGGGGGTTCAAATCCAGCCGTCCAGGCTTTCCTTTTTTTCCTATTTAAATTGATTTGAGAATTTAGCATACTTAATGCGTTAAAATTTCATTCCATTCTGTTCTTAATCAGTTGATTTTTATTTCATTTAATTAATATAATTAGTTGATTTTGCTTTTTGCTGAAGTCGGGTTTTAGTTTTAGCCGTTGCTGCAAGCAACGCCCTTTACAATGGTACCAAACACGGTATATTCCTCGCCAAATATTTTTTTACACAGTACTTTATGACCGCTACAGGGTGCCACATCAGATTCAGTGGCTATAACCAGCGGATCTGTCTCATTTATTCAGATCTAATAAGTAGTTAAAGAGCTGTGAGGGAACAAATAAACATACATACATAATACATAGCCTGTCCAAATCATAACCTTCCTTTGACTTTGCCATATATAAGTACTAATTGTAACTTAAAATATAAGTAATAATTGTAATGTAAGAGTTCGAGTCTATCCAAAAATATTGATTACAGTTTAAATTAGTAATAACTCTGTGCTATGATTGTTTACAATTAAAATTCAATAATATTGTCAACGATTTCGATCTTGTTTTATTTTTTAATAATCCAGTTACAGATTCAACATGAGGAGAAGCCTATGTCAAATAGTGAAGGAACATGGGCTGATAATATAACCCAATACTTAGTAGTATTTTAATGAGCATGTTATTTTTAGGCGCCTATATATGGAATTGCCCTTATAATTCATATCTGTTACTTTTCTGTCACAATAAATAAAATATCCTATCTGTTTCATATCTGTTACTTACAATTTTTTTGAATATGACCCACATAATACATACAACAGCAGCGCGGGACCCCGCAAACACGTCTGCACGCGGCGAACAATTTCCATCAATGCGACACACCCGCGCGAGCCGCCGCCTTTTACGTATGTGTCAGTTATATACCCGCGACACAAGCGCCACACGGCAGAATTTGTAACTTATTGTATATAATAGCTTTAAGGATTTCTTATGTAAATAAATAACCTCTTCTGATTGGTCGATGCCCACATCCAGTTCACCTCCGCCCGCTCTACCCCTCAGGGAATTAAAGTTTCGGTTCCCTCTTCCAGGGACCATCGTGCGCTCACCACCCTCCTGAAGGAACGGAACATTCAGTTCCATTCCTTCACCTTACAGGAGGACAAGCTTCTCCGCGCAGTAGTGCGCGGAATCCCCAAGGAGGTCTCCGTAGAGGAGGTCTCCAAGTCTCTAAAGGAGGAGCACAACCTCCCAGTTCATAGCGTGCACAGGATGATTCGAGGTAGGTCCAACACGGCCTACGATATGGTCCTGGTCACACTGGACCGTTCCAGTGAGGGCAAGGCCATATTTAAGGTCCGATCGGTGTGCCAGTTGTCTGGCATAACGGTCGAAGCGCCACACCACAAGGGGATTATATCCCAATGCCACCGTTGCCAGCAGTATGGGCACTCTGCCCGTAACTGCTTTGCCCGCCCTAGGTGCGTCAAGTGCCTAGAGGACCACGCAACAGCAGAGTGTAGCCGTCCGAAGGATAGGGCACTCTGCTCAACACCACCGGCGTGTGTCCTATGCGGTGAAACGGGCCACCCCGCGAACTACCGCGGGTGCCCGAAGGCACCTAAACAACCTCAGCGCCCTTCCAGGCGCCCTCAACCTCAGATAGGAGTAGCAAAATCGCAGCCCACCACCATTCCAGCTTCGGCTCCACCGAAGCCCTGCCCATGGGGACCCAACGCAGCCTCCTCAAGGCCAGCGTTCCCCCCCCTACGTACCCCAGCTAGGGAAACAACAACTTCGGGGATTCCCGCGCTCATGAGCGTCCATGTCCCCCCGCCATCTGTCTCCCAGCCTCTGCCGCGCCCACCTCCTCCGCGGCAGCCGCGCCCCCAGAACCTTCCGCGGTCGCAGGCTGATAGGGACCATCGACCACCAACCAATACAAACACCAACACGGCGAGCCAGCCAACGACCGGGGAGTCGGACCTCGATGTCGTGGCTCGCTTTGCCAGCATCCTCGACTTCACGGAACTGCGCGACATGGCCGCGCGGATCCGTGAAAACGAGGGCAACCCCATGGCACTCCTGGGTGTCGCAATTAATTACTCGACCGTCTTCGAGGCCCTCGCGAACTTTAGAGTCAACCCATAATGGATTTACACCCCACTGGCAGAGTCAAACCACGATCACTCAAGTTAGGGTTTTTCAACGTAAACGGTATAGCCGGCAAAAAGGTAGAGCTAGGAGACTTTCTTAGGAGACACCAACCGGACATATTCCTCATGCAAGAGACCTTCTTGAAGCCCTCCCAGAGGAACCCTAACATTGCGAACTATAACATGGTTCGGAATGATAGGCTAAACTCAAAGTTGGGCGGGACTCTCATTTATTACAAGAGGTCTCTGCACTGCTCACCTATGGATCCGCCAACGCTGACGAACGTTGAGGTATCGGTCTGTCGGCTAGGGATGACCGGCCACCAGTCAATAGTATTAGTGTCAGCTTATCTGTCACCTACCAAACACCTGATCGAGGGCGATCTCAGGGCCCTATTCAGCCTCGGGCCGTCGGTCATAGTGGCCGGCGACCTAAACGCCAAACACGTATCGTGGAACTGCCTCATTAACAACAACAGAGGCTTGGTCCTGGAATCGCACTCGAACCGGTTCCACTACGACATCATAGCACCGCTCGAAGTTACGCACTATCCGGATATAGTGAACCAGAGGCCAGAAATATTAGACATAATGCTTCTAAAGAACGTAAGCTTACGCTTGGGTCCTATGGAAGTATTACACGAGCTTACCTCAGACCATAGGCCAGTTATGGTAGAATTCGCTAGCAGAATAGGTCCCATTGATACAGGTCAGCCCCCCCCGAATAGGTGGATTACGGATTGGGCGCGGCTCGAGAGAGAACTCGAGTCGACCGAATCCGTACATCTGAACAGTATACCAGATCACATCGACAGCTTAGAGGAAGTCACGGCGGCGATCGACTCCTTCACGGATCACGTCCAATCGTTAATTAACGGTTGCTCTCGGAGAGCCCCGGTGGCGGAAGACCGCCGCTGGAAGCTCCCTGACGACGTGCGCGATCTGTTGAGGAGGAAGAACGCCGCGGTGCGCGCCTATGATAGGATCCCCTGCGAAGGCAACAGGGTTAGTCTCCGCCGTTTAGAACGGGAAGTTAAGGTACGCATACAGGAGATGCGTCAGACTCGATGGGACGCTACACTGAGCGAGCTTGAGCCGTCTCATCTCGCTTTTTGGCAGTTGTCTCGATCTTTGAAAAAGGACATAGTCACCCCTATGCCTCCCTTAACTAGACCAGATCAGTCAGTAGCTTTCGAAGACTTAGAAAAGGCGGAATGTCTGGCCGAAAGTCTCGAGCTTCAATGTTCGCCCAGCACCCTACACCCCGACTTAGAACACATACGCGAGGTAGACTCAGAAGTGGAACGGCGAGCCTCACTCCCGTTACCACCGGACAGTGACAGCCAAATCGAGGCTGTCACCCCCGAAGAAGTTGAGGAGATCATCAAGGGCTTGCACACGCGCAAAGCACCCGGCTCGGACGGAATCACTAACAAAGTCATTAAACTATTCCCAGCTAGGCTACTCGTCCTTCTGACATACATTTTTAACGCAGCGCTCAAAAACAACATCTTTCCACAGCAATGGAAAGATGCCGTGGTCATTGGGATACCCAAGCCCGGCAAAAACAAGTCCGAGCCGTCCAGTTATAGACCCATCAGTCTGCTTAAAGGCTTAGGGAAAATCTATGAGCGATTAGTATGCAATAGGCTGAACACATACGCGGAAGCACACGGTCTCATACCACACGAGCAGTTTGGCTTTCGCGCCAAACACTCATGCGTACATCAGGTCCACCGCATCGTTGAGTTCATCAGCGGGCGGCTCGTACGAGGACTACTCACAGGGGTTCTCTTCTTCGACGTGGCCAAAGCATTCGACAAAGTGTGGCACAACGGCTTGATCTACAAGCTGTTCGCTATGGGCGTGCCACATAGACTCGTACTCATCATACGAGACTACTTGTCGAACAGATGCTATCGCTACCGAGTGGAAGGGACCCTCTCTAGCTCACACCCCATCCGCGCCGGTGTACCGCAGGGGTCGGTACTTTCACCTTTGCTATTCACTCTGTTCACATCGGACATCCCCTTGCTTCCGGGTGTGCAGACAGCACTTTTCGCAGACGACACAGCCATATACACATCGGCACGCAGCCCAGACATGATAGCTAGGAAACTCCAATCCGCAGCCAACGCCCTAGGCGAGTGGTTTCGGAAATGGAGAATAGAGGTCAATCCAGACAAAAGCCAGGCCGTTCTCTTTCATAAGAGAAGGGGCAACTATTATCCTTTAGATGAGCTCAGACAGGTTAGGATGTTTGACAGGCCTATCCCTTGGGCTAGGCAGGCCAAATACTTAGGCATCATCCTCGATGATAACCTCAACTTCAAAGCACACCTTAAAGCGGTCCGCGATCGGGCCGCCTTCGTACTAGGTAGACTCCACTGTTTAGTGAACTCTCGTTCTAGGTTATCTCTTAGGAGTAAAGTCAGACTTTACACTACGTGTGTTAGGCCAATTATGACATACGGATGTCCCGTTTTCGCACAAGCTAGTAACCAAAGGATCCATAGGCTACAAACATTACAAAATAGTTTCATGCGCCGGGCTACGGGAGCACCGTGGTTTATGCGTAATGTCGAGCTCCACATCGACCTGGAGCTGCCCACGATCAGGCAGTACATAAAGCAGTGCTCCCTTAGTCACTTTGACTCTGCTTCGACTCACCCCAACCCTCTGGTGGTTGCGGCTGTAAACTACACACCCATCCAAATGTCACGCACGCGGAGACCTAGACACGCTCTCGGAGAGCCAGATGATGCAACAACACTCGCTCAACGAAGAGCCTACACAGCTCGCGCAGCTAACACAAATCAACCGCGGTTCCGCCTTCGCCGACGAGGGCGGAACACGCGCCGCGCTTTGTTCGTAAATGTGGGCCCAGGTCGCCCCAGTATTAATTCAGCAGCAGACCAAGCCGAGGCCGCCCCTCTCGGGGACCCTTGAGCCTGTTGCTTAAAATCAACTTTGGCTGAGAGCCCTATGCGCTCGCCACACTGCCCGCGTAAGGTTGTAGAGGCCTGTCGGCCAACAACCCACACCCCACACAAAAAAAAAAAAAAAAAAAAAAAAAAAAAAAAAAAAAAAAAAAACTGAAATAAATACAGTTCCTCTTCGCTCTGTCTTTTCTTTCTTGGCTACGGTAACCCTCCGGTCCAAGTAGTCAGAGCTCCCTAGCGACGGTACAAAGGTTCAGCAGTGAACCTGGCCGGTCTAGGGGCATCAGCCAGCTGGCACAGATATTAGGGCAGTACCTACCTCACGGGTCAGTGACCCCAATAACTAGGCTGAAACTCGGTCAGTAGTCAGCTGAGCCATAGTCCGGTTAGGCGGAGGCCATAGACCGACATTGGTGACCCCTGACGAACCCGAACAGCTGATACCGACGTACCTACGGCATCATACGCACTTTTGCACGCACGCATCAGCTGATTGCAATACCGAGTGCAACAACCTACGTACATCATGTCTAAAGAAGAAATCACACCTGGTAGTAACACACCTGGCAACAACAGCAACGTCGCTATGATATCACTACCGGCGCGCCTACCACCGTTCTGGCGGCAAAACCCGCGATTATGGTTTGCTCAATTCGAAGCGGCCATCGCGGCGAGCAAAATAGGGGAAGAGCAGAAATTCAATCTAGTAATGCCACTACTGGGTTGCAACGACTTAGAACAGATTGCAGACATAATTCTTAACCCACCTGCTACCGGCAAGTACACCGTGCTAAAAGAAAGACTCATATCAACGTATCAGGAATCTGATCATCGCCAGCTGCAAAAATTACTTAGTGGTCTTGAGCTAGGCGATTCGAAACCGAGTCAGCTGCTACGTAAAATGCGAGAACTAAGTGGAAAATTACTAACAGATGAAGCACTACGCGTCATATGGCTGAACCATTTACCGACTCAAATACGCGGCATATTATCAGTAAATACAGAATCATCACTTGAAACCCTAGCCGCCATGGCTGATAAAATGATAGAACATTTCGAACCCATCACAGCCGAAGCCATAACTACATCGATACCCGTGTCAAACCCATCACAAAGACAAAACGAAACAGTTGCTATATCTACGGTCGAAAAACTACAACTCGACTTAATTACGAAACAAATAGAGAAATTATCCCTCGAAGTAGCAGACCTACGTTCGAATCAATTTCGACCGACGACGCGAAGCGCCTACCGCCAACCACGCGGCAACGAGCGCTTTGACGACAGACGAAGCTATCAGGCGCGTTCACGTTCGCGCACGCGTCGGCAGCCGGGCGACCCAGACTGGCTATGTTATTATCATCTACGATTTGGCAATAATGCTCGTAAATGTGCAGAGCCATGTGCCAAAAGTAATTCCAATACGAAACCGAACACAAATAAGCAACAGGAAAACTAAATAATACATCGACAGTGGCGGGTGTCGATGGTAATCAAAGCCACCGCCTATGTATAATAGACAGAAACAATAAAGAAAAATTCCTCATCGACACTGGAGCTGATATTTCAGTGTTAGCCGCAAGAAACAAAAAGTATTCACAGTCTACTGAAAGCAATTACAAATTATTTGCTGCAAACGGAACCCACATTCGTACCTATGGCGAGCGGACACTTGAACTCAACTTAGGTTTACGTAGAAGCTACAAGTGGACATTCACTGTTGCCGATGTCAAGACTTCAATATTAGGCGCAGATTTCCTAGCAAAACACAAGCTATTAGTTGACTTGCATCAGAAGAAACTCATCGATAGTGTCACAGATCTCACCGTGAACACTATTAGCATACATAATACAGAAGAATCAGTCTACATTATCAACCAAAATCACGCATATCACGACATTCTGAAGCAATTCCCAGACATTTTACGACCCATGACAATCAAATCAACAGTAAAACACAACGTCACTCACCGTATAGAAACAAAAGGACCGCCCATATACTCCCGACCACGCCCACTTCCACCAGATAAGTACAAAGCTGCCAAGTTAGAATTCGCAAAACTAATGGAAATGGGCATCTGCGAACCAGCTAACAGCCCATGGGCCAGTCCACTGCACGTGGTAAAGAAAAAAGATGGTTCTTTACGTGTATGTGGTGACTACAGAAGACTAAATGCTGTCACAATTCCCGACAGATATCCGATACCCAGAATACAAGATTTTACCTACCAACTACATGGTAAAGTACTATTCTCGAAGCTCGATATGAAAATGGCATATTACAGTATACCTATCGAAAAAGAAGACGCCGCAAAAACAACTATCACCACACCCTTCGGTGCATTTTTTTTCAAGGTCATGACGTTTGGCCTCATGAATAGTTCGTCTTCATTTCAAAGATTCATGCACGAAGTACTACGCGGCCTTGACGACATCTGTTTCTGCTTCATCGACGACCTACTCATTTACTCGGGAGAAAACGAAGAAGAACACAAAAACAACGTAAAGAAAGTTCTAGAACGCTTAAACCACTATGGCGTAACACTCAACATCGAAAAGTGCGAGTTCGGCAAGAAAAAAATCCAATTCCTCGGTTACGAAGTTTCATCAGACGGAATCAAACCCACAGACGAACGCATTCAAGCCATACTAACATATCCCAAACCAAGTACAGTACAAGAATTACGAAGATTTTTGGGTATGATCAACTTCTATCGAAGCTGCCTACCCAATCAAGCCAATCATCAGTACCTACTCAATAGGTACCTACACAACGCCAAGAAGAATGATAAATCACCTATCCAATGGACACTCGAAGCCGAAAAAGCATTTCAACAATGTCAACAAAGTATTCTCGATGCAACTACATTAACTCATCCGATACCGAACGCTCCATTGTGCCTACTCACTGACGCTTCAGACACTGGCATAGGCGCTGTGCTACAACAGAAGGTCGACGGCATATGGAAACCACTCGCATTCTATTCGAAAAACATGAACGACACACAACGAAGATACAGTGTATACGATCGCGAATTACTAGCTATGTATACCGCTGTTAAGAGCTTACGACGGCTGATAGAGGGCAATGAACTCACTATATATACCGATCACAAACCTCTGACCTTCGCACTCACAAGATCAGCCAACAACAGTGACACGCCGAGAAGAGAAAGACAACTTCACTACATAAGTCAGTTCTGTACGAGTATCAAGTTCATTCAAGGTGAATACAACACAGCTGCTGACGCCTTATCACGAATTACCGAGATTGAGATACTAAACAACACTATCGACTACAACAAATTATCCATAGATCAAGAGAAAGACACAAAATTAGAAACATGTAAACAACAGTCAAACCTCAAATTCGCCCGTGTGAGTCTACCCGGTCATCAACCCCTACCCATATGGTGCGAAGTATCAACTGCAAACATTCGACCATACCTACCAGTGACTTATCGGCAAGCAGCTTTCAAAGCACAGCACGATCTAAGTCATCCGGGCATTCGCGCTACTAGAAAACTCATAACATCCAAATTCTTCTGGCCGTCTATGAATAAGGACGTAACTACATGGGCAAAATCATGCATCGGCTGTCAGCGCGCAAAAATTCTAAGACACGTTATCAGTCCCCTCGGCGAGTTTCAAGAGTCATCGCGTTTCGAACACGTACATCTGGACATCGTCGGACCTCTATGCACTTCAAACGAATATCGATACATAGTCACTATGATAGATCGATGCACAAAATGGATTGAAGCTGTACCTACACGTGACATCACCGCTGAAACAGTGACAAAGGCAGTTTACGACGGGTGGATATCACGATTCGGATGTCCCCTACGAATCACAACAGACCAAGGTAGACAGTTCGAATCATCACTATTTCGCACACTAATGCAGAGACTTGGTATTAATCGAATACGTACGACTCCGTTCCATCCTCAAGCAAATGGATTCATAGAAAGAAGACATCGGTGTTTGAAAGCTTCATTAATGGCCAGATGTGCAGGTACCAAATGGAGTGAAGAGCTACCTACAGTACTACTAGGACTACGCACCGCAATATGTAAAGATACATCTGTAAGTCCCGCACTTATGACTTACGGATCTACACTACGAATTCCGTCGGATTTCTTTGTGCCTACTAAGCCAAACATTGATGACGCAGAATTCGTCCGCCAGCTCACCGAAACAATGACGTCACTATTACCAAAGCAAAAGGAACATTCATCAAAACATCCCTTCGTATACAAAGAACTCGAAACTTGTACTTATGTGTTCCTGAGAAATGACACGGTGCGAAAACCTTTGACCCCACCATATGACGGCCCTTACAAGATTATCCAACGAAGTCAAAATGGCAAGTTTTTCACCATTCAACTACCAAATCGTCAGACATGTGTATCAATAGACAGACTGAAGCCAGCGTATGTATATAACGAGACCCCTGAAACAGACGAACCGCAATCTCGGAGCACGGGGCCAGCAACAAATATACTTCGCGAACCTACTACGTCATCGAGTCCAACCAATTCCAAATACTCTACGACTACAAATTCCGAGAAAACTACAAGTGCCAGCTCTGCCAGCAACAACAAACAAGACCCTTACATGACTCGTACGGGAAGGAAGGTAAAACCAAACGTACGTTTCTCTTAGAGGGGGGTACCTGTAGGGACATAATACATACAACAGCAGCGCGGGACCCCGCAAACACGTCTGCACGCGGCGAACAATTTCCATCAATGCGACACACCCGCGCGAGCCGCCGCCTTTTACGTATGTGTCAGTTATATACCCGCGACAAAAGCGCCACACGGCAGAATTTGTAACTTATTGTATATAATAGCTTTAAGGATTTCTTATGTAAATAAATAACCTCTTCTGATTGGTGTAGCATAGTTTATAAGCTCGATGAAATAATGTCGGGTTATCGATAAATTTGGCAATATAACTAGCCCCATTTTCTGAAATAAATACAGTTCCTCTTCGCTCTGTCTTTTCTTTCTTGGCTACGGTAACCCTCCGGTCCAAGTAGTCAGAGCTCCCTAGCGACGGTACAAAGGTTCAGCAGTGAACCTGGCCGGTCTAGGGGCATCAGCCAGCTGGCACAGATATTAGGGCAGTACCTACCTCACGGGTCAGTGACCCCAATAACAGCTGACCCCAAATCAGCTGGGCTGAAACTCGGTCAGTAGTCAGCTGAGCCATAGTCCGGTTAGGCGGAGGCCATAGACCGACAACATAATAAAATAACTAAGTTAAACAAAAGTAAATAAAAAACCATAAAAAAGAAAAATTACATTTTAGATGGATTCGAACGCGACTCAGCTAAGTTATAAGTCCACCGCAGACGTATTGAGCCACAGTTACCATGAAATCATAGTGCGAAATAGACGTTTACATATTATGTCATAAAAACATTCTGTCCCATTCCTTATTATAATAGCGTGATGATATTAATTCTGAAAGCCAGGAGTCTTTTTACCGAACCAGCTGCTTGCTAATTTGTTGGATTCGAGCGAAAATCGTTCGAGAACAATGTGAATTCTATCGAGACACTTGCTGTGCCGAAGATTCTGCAGTAACCTGACCTGACTTGGCTGAGATGTAGAACTCTGCCCTCTCGAAGTTCTTCACATTCTTATGACCGAAATAATATCTTCTCGTAAGCATTGTTGCTTCTTTATTGGTTCGAACTATTCACACAATCACAAATTGTTAGCTGTGATATGCTATTATTGACGTAACTTTTTTATTTATGAACCGATTTCCATAAAACAAACACTAAATGTTAAGTGAAGCCTACCACAATATATTAGTGAAAACCGCAACCAAATCCGTTCAGCCGATTCTGAGATTAGCGTGCACAAACTCACAGACAAACGGAGAAACAGAGAAACAGACAAACAGACAAAAATTCCAAAAAACGTTGATTTGGCTTCTATGACGTTTATAAAGTCCCCCTATAACAATTTTTCTCATTTCCTTTCCATGTACAGACATCGATCGTTTACAGATTTATTATATGTATAGATAGAAGCTATATACAAATGTTACAAAATATTTACGTAAAAAATGAATGAAATCGATATCATCAATGTGCATGTAATCTGATATTTATTACAGTAAACAATGTCCGTGTGTACTACAGTGCAATTTCTTTAAACTACATCAATTCTCATTTTAAATGTTGCTCTTTTTTCGCCGGAAACGGATATCATGTTCATGTCTGTCAACTGTCAATAGATCGCATGTGGATCCGGATCCGGACATCCTTCATCAGCGCAAGCGCAGCGCAAGTGCAAAATGTCAAAAATGCAGCGTTGCCAGATTGTAACTTTTGTTACATTTTTCGTAACTTTTGACCCCCTTATGTAACATCTCTGTAACATGACTCAAAATGTAACTTAATTGTAACTTTTCTCGTAATGGTTCGGGTCAACATCAGTCAAAATAATTACTGTTCTATAATCTGTGGTCAATTCGATTTCCGCATTACCCACTTACCCAGTAGTACCAACCTTGGTGTTGTTAGGGAAATGCCTTGTACGGAGATGACAACGTTCAATGAACTTTAAACTTTTTTCCCAGTAATAAAGTTTACTTCTGTTCGAACAACTATCAATCATAGAAAAGACTCTGGCCAACGAAAGATGGTGCCTAATTTGAAAACCAACAGCGCATTAAGAAAGGATTATAATTTTGCCTCCAAGTCCTTCAAAAGAGACATAGCCTGGACGAAATCGGAGCACATCGGTAGCGCAACCGCCCACTAAACCGCGGTGCGAGAGCTGTATGTCAGATATCCGGTTTCAACGAATCTCAGTGCGCTTAGCACTTACTTCCCTCGATATCCATCAGTCGAGCGGGCCAGACGGAATCCCTCCCATAGTGTTAAAGATGTGCGCTCCAGTGATGGCACCGGTCTTAACACGTCTTTTTCGGCTCTCTTACTGGGCCTAGTCCCGACATTATAGAAGACAGCGCTGGTCCACCCAATCCCTAAAAAAGGTGACCGCTCAAATCTATCCAACTACAGACCATTAGCCATTACCTCCCTTTTCTCGAAAATAATGGAGTCCATTATCAACTGCCAGCTCCTTCAGTATCTGGAGGGTTATCAGCTGCTCACTGATCAGCAGTACGGTTTTCGCAGGTGTCGGTCAGCTGGTGATCTTCTAGTATATCTGACGCATCGTTGAGTACATGCGATCGAGACCAAGGAAGAAGCCATGGCGGTTAGTTTGGACATAGCGAAGACCTTTGATCCGGTCTGGCACAAAGCGCTTTTATCAAAGCTTCCTTTCTACGGGCTTCCCGAGAAATTTTGTAAATGGATTGTTAGCTTTTTAACAGATAAAAGCGTAAAAGTTTTAGTCGACGGGGAATGCTCTGACTCTGTCTGTTAATGCTGGTGTCTCTCAAGGTTGTGTGCTATCGCCTACTCTGTTTCTCCTCCATGTCAATGACATGCTGCAAATTAGCAGCATTCATTGCTATGCGGATGACAGTACGAGCGATACCCTCTATACCGGCCGCGAAAATATTTCTTGGGAAAACGTCAACGTGAGCCGAAACAAACTTGTCTCTGAAATTGAAACCTATTTAGATAAGTTTCTGCCTCGCACAACTAAACTGTAATGTAATGAACTGTCGCCAGCGGTATTTCCGAACCAATACTACCTTCAAACCTTTAAGAAAAGAGCGTGCTCTCTATTGAAATGAATGCAACGCACTTGTGACTCCTCTTGTGTTGCCGTCTGCTCGTTTGCCACCCTTTTCCATAAAAAAAAATACGGTGAATTGTGTACAATTTCTAAATTAGTTGTTATATTATTCGTTCTATTGTTTTCGATATTTGCTTTTGCAGAATCACCAGTCAATTATACTCGCCACCCACAGGTGGCGAGTATAATTGACTGGTGATTCATCATTCGTATATACATACAAAAATCGAACAATTGCTGCATTTCCTTTGAAGCTTAATGACTTAGGCCCAGCGCACACCGGTGGAAGCGCGGCGGCGGCGGGTACTTTAAGACAGCAATTTAATATAAACCTTAATTTCCTGGATATACGGTCGAAATTACAGTCACGCGCATTCTCTCGCGGTCGCTCCTTGCGCCGCGCGCGCACTTATCCTGCATATACAGTTTTCGATCGTAAATCAAAGCCCTTAAGGTTTCTATAAAATTGCTGTTTTAAACTGCGCGGCTTCCACCGGTGTGCGCTGGGCCTTAATGGGACTAAAAACATTTTAGATTCAGTGTAATAAAGTGCCTTAATAACGTTTGTGTTGAAGTTTTCCTCGTGAAATATGGTAACGCAACTTTTACCTCGAAAATGTAACTTTTTAAGCAGTCCTGTGTAACATTTGACAATATTCCACTGGCAACACTGCAAAAATGCCAATGACGCCATTTTGATTCTCCGCAACCGCACCGCATTGGCTTGCTTGGCCGGGATATCTTCTAATCTGTGGGCCGGGGCGTCGTCAGGTGCTTATCTCGCAAATTATTACAATGTAGAGATGGTCGAAAACGTTATTTTTGCATCGCAGTGACTGTCGTTCCAGTTCCTCAAAAGTCACAGTGATAAATCATCGTGATTTTGTCACATCGATCACTCCGTAACTATTTAATAATTGGCACAAACTGTTACGATACGATTCTATGTATTATGTGATCCGAAATAACCTTGACACTTTTGCAGGCTTAGGACTGTCACACAGATTTTAATAAATTTTATTTCTAGTTTTATTCATGTAATTTAAGTAAATTTATTTTAAATAAAATGTATTACGAATTCGTACAAAGAGATTTTACATGAAGTAATCGAATAAAGGTTTATAATTTTAACTCGTGTGGCGTGTTTATTATTTTGGATCACTTATTTACAATGATTTTACAACTTATTTACAGTTTTTTTTTATATAGTATCTACTTTTTTTTAATCAAAAGTCGCTTAAAAATATAAATAAACATTCGCAAACAAGGCACTCCGCACTTGTCACAGTGATTCAAATTTTAAGGATGTGGGTGTAGGTTTATTACTAGAGTAGACAGAGATAGTGAGTAGGTCACTGCATAATCTTGAAACTTTCTCTCTCTTCCTTGCGCTTTGCCCTATAGCGAAATGCGCCGGAGAGGCGGAGACGGCCGAAATCAGCCGAAGCACTCGAATCGAGTTCGCTACTATTGTGATCGCCGTGACTGGGCGCGGCGGCGCGGCGGGGGTGGCGGTGACGTGCGTACCTACATGAGTTGAGTGAGTGACTGAGTAACGTAACGATACTATTGGACTTGAGATCACAGTGACTTTATCATCGTGACGTTATATATCAACCATCTCTATTACAATGTCTTTCATTAAGGAAAACGATCAAGAAACAGCAGTGAATAACATGCAAGAGATTTCAGTAACTTGATATTAAGACTCCGGATTGAAATTTTAGATTTTGCAGTTTCTGCTTTAAAGATCGTGAACGTGAAGTAGGTATCTCATGACAATGAGCCATGATTTTGACGAAAATTCAAACTATTGCACAAGACAGCCAGTTCTCAAATACCCGATGCTCCCTACTATAACACGCGATATGCTTTCGTCACTGGAACTCCCTACACATACGATAGATACATGAAAAGCCTGCCACCGATATGTCGTAGGTGAGCAAGCCACAACATTGAAATCTGTTCACCTGGGAACCCGCGAGCCTTCATCGTCCATGCTGAGCGTGAGGACATTTTCATTTCAAGATGGCATAATTTTGTGGGTGAGTAAAATAAACTTTATTACCTATATAATGTCATTTTCTTCTAAAGTTCATTATTTCTCTTGACCCTTTTCTCAACTTAGTAGGGAGCTTTACTTAGTCTAATAGGTACTTAGTATTACTTACCAATAGTAGGACATGTACAGACAGGCCGTAACACATACCTACATTTATTTAAATATTTATGTTATTGTTTCCTTGTTCAAAGCACTATGTGGTCAAGCACCTCACTGCCATCTTCGTGCTAGTCCTGGTACAACCGAGACTCAGCTCCGCAGTTTGTCTGCTTGGGGAGTTGTGCACCTATGCTGATAATAGAAGTCTGAGGTAAGTGCAATTCCCAGATAGGTGGTCTTTATCACACATACACAATACTGCAACACAGAACTGTTCATTAGCCACAACATCTCGAGATGATTGTTAATGCAATGCTTGTATGATTTTGAAGGATTTTGATTAGTTCAATTCAACACATCTTTTCTCGCTGCATCTGTGGCAGGTGACACCTGAGGCTCCGGAGGGGCTTCCGGAGGAATGAAAAAGTTTTTGATGCTTGCAGATTTGGGGTGTGACCTTCCTTTTACAGTGCATTGCAAATAAGCTTGTGCCTGATACCTACTGAATCTCAAAAGCCTTTTACTCTTTACATATACCTTATAACGAGCTATCTCACCTTTTTGACATACGGCACATTTAATTTCAAGAAATATAACTATTTCTTATTTTCCACAGCAGTCATTCAATTGAAGACTTGCACATCAACGCACCTTATCATATACAAGAGTTCGGAAAGAAGATGAATGCTGCTGCACTGCAAGCTGGAATGGCGAGAAATGAAGTTATAATTGCATCCCGCAGATTTGCTTCTTTGCTTCAAACTAACAAACAATGCATGCATCATATGAGGAGTTGGTGACTTTCAAAATGAATGTATGTGAGTGCTGATACATTTATTTCATCTCGCTACAAGAAATTTTTGAACATTTTATTTTGTTACTTTGTCACCCACATATGCAATTTGCATGAACTTTTATATTTCTGTTGATATGCTCATTGATGCTGCCTGTACTAAATTACTGACATTCTGAATTCATTTGCGATACCGGATAGACACAGAGCATGACTGGATTGTGATGTTGCCAGTGCCAATTGATAACTTCTTGCTTACATATTATGATGATGATAATGAATGCTTGGGTACCATCTATTCTGCATGTTCGCCACTTCTAACTCAACAGATAAATAGCACAATAATTCTGGAAGCAAGGATTATTTTTATATGTACATTGCTTTCATCAGACAACATGTATGGCTGTTTGCAACAAAATATTTTTTATCAACCAAACATACAGACGAGACAGTGGTCATACAGTTTCATGTTAGTGTTAATTATATTGACTACACAGAAGGGGGCATTTGGGAACTGCTTCTTTACTGCTTACAAATGCTTATTTAAAGTTCTGTACAATGCACAAAAATGCTGAACTATGTGAACTGAATAAAGTATTCAAACACTCACCTTATTCGCTTAGGTCAGGCTCATTTTAAATTATTGTGGGTAGAAAACATAAATACCTTAAAATAGGAAAAAAATATTCGTGAGTTGGAAACAGAAACACTCAAACTTAAAAACCATTTCTACATTTTTTACACACAAATAAAATTGCATACTTTTCGGAAAACACAATCTATGTAAAATTTTATTATGAAATTTGATAGAAAATACCTCAAATATAACATACGATAAAATGAAAAACAATATATAGCATCACTGGTACTCAGTGTAATGCCTTGGAACGCTGCCTGTGTGGTGGTGCAGTTTATCAGTGTTTTTCAAACTACGAATCTTTACTTGATAGAGATATTATCTAATATATATAAAATTTTCGTGTCAGTTTTCGTTGCCATACTCCTCCGAAACGGCTTGACGGATTTTGATGAAATTTTGTGTGCATATTGGGTAGGTCTGAGAATCGGCCAACATCTATTTTTCATACCCCTAAATGGTGCAGCGGGAACGGGATCTGACGCCACGAGGGCAGGAAAAAATTGGCGGTACGAAGTTCGCCGGGACAGCTAGTAGTATTATACAAGTTTGCTTCAAATTATTAATTGAACCATTTGCGAGCATGGGAATGCCAAACCACATACATATAAAAGTTGTATTAGAATTTATAAAGTAGATAAAATGTTATTATTGCACAATCTGAACGCGATGGCCATAGTATTTGCCATCACTTCATTTGACTCTCTGGAAGCCCCGATGATTATTTCGAGGTCATCTCTGCAGTAGGCACTCGACGGCGTCTTTGGCCGTATACTTCTGATTCTTGCTATATTTTCAATCTTCGTGTAGTGTAGGTTTGCTTGATCTAGACTTGTCTTAAAGGCGAGCTGCTAAACAATCCAGGAGCCATTCTTTTGGAATTAATCACGCTGGAGTTCTAAAGATGGGTGTTTGCAGTTGAGATTGCCGGTTAAGATTACTGGGTTGAATGAATCTAGGGCCTTGTTTGTCGGGGCAATATTATTCTGTCCCCTAGACCTTTATATACCTATATATATATCTTTATATGTCGGTCCCGTACTCAGCGGACGAGGCGCTCCCATACACCCCACATAAAGGGAGCAGAGGGGGTAATGAAGCGCCACAAGATGCCTAGATGTGCAGCTTCGCGAGACATGGCCTCGCTCATCTCAGGCACGGTCAGCACCGTGCATGTTGGTGCCGTTGTCCGAGTAGATCTCGGTTGGGCAGCCTCGGCGCGCAGCGAACCTCCGCAAAGCTAGGATTGCGGAGTCTGCGCTCAGGCTGGCGGCGAGCTCGAGGTGGACTGCCCGGGAAGTTAGGCAGGCGCTGAATATAGGTAGTGTCATTATGACGTTCGATGCCGATGGATACGAAAATGAAGACTCCATCGATTTTCTATCAGCAAGTGCGGCTATAGCGGAAGTTAATTCAGAAATAAAAGGTCTTAACATATTGTTATTATCAGCTTGTTCTACATAATGTTCTGAGCGCCGAAGCAGTCTGTATATGAGGTTTCTCTATGTTTTCTATTGTACCCCCAACGCGGGGTACCAGCGGAGTCTCTTGTTGAGCCTCGTGATAAGCGGATGTATCCCCAACCCGGGATACCAGATGAGTCTCCTTTTGGAGCTTATTTATATCTAATTTCGGATTTGTGCCCCCAGCCCGGGGCACCATAGGAGCTTCCAATTGAGGCTTTGTTCCGTGGGTCTCCTTCTGGAGGTGTCCACTTACTATATGTGGTTCGTTGACGAGTCGTATCGAGGGCGAACCTTCTTGTAACCACGAACGAACATACTCTGTCCTAGAATGGGCATCATCATCATAATCAGTGTCATCGGCCGATTCTACAGCCCTACGCAAGGTAACTTCAGCCAACTGTAACTTAATTCTGAGCATATCCTCCTGAGCCTTCAAAGCTCGTTTGCGCGCCATCGATTTATTATGCAATAATAGATCTAACAGTAACGCCTTGTTCACGGCTCACTGGCTCAGCTGTACGTACCCCTTCTATCTGTTCAACAGAGCGTTCGATTCCGATTTGTTTCTGAAAAGGATGCCAATAAATAAAACAATATTTATTCCGGAGAATAATTATGTTTGGGATTAGTGGCCCATTCAGAGTTTGGCGTCTGAGACAAAGTCTCGAAGACTACTGGCGACTCGGCTAAGAATTCGCAATTTGTTCAATGTTTACAGCTTAGGTACTTCGAAACTTTACCTTAAAGAGGGCCGCTAATCCCGAGAACATTTTTATTGAAATTACACAACTATTTTCGTTTCTATTTACATGATTTTTCTTATGTTAAACTTATGTCTATTTACAATTATCTTTATGATATTATTGTTAGGGTTGTGGAAAGTGGTCACCCATCCTATGGTACGGTCATTTGGACTGTATATTTATTTAATAATTCACAATATCGGTATAAAGGTAAAAATGTTACGGAATGGGATCTAAGTTACCACTTTAAAGTTAGGTAAATTATACAAAATCTGCTTATATACGGTTTACAAACTATGTTAAGGGGTGCGTCCTCGTGCTCCTACTTAATAGTCCTACTGGTAGGAGCACCAGGACACCCATGTCCTGGTGCTCCTACTGAACATAAAAACCAAGAGGAATAAAATAATTTTCTAAGTTTAATTCTTTTTGCTCCTATTGCATCACATATTGTACAGTCAACCGAGAAATACTTAAGAGGAAATTAAAAGAGGTCCCGCCAAGCTCAGAAATTGAAAATAGTAGTTTAATTTAGTGGTAGTATTTTTTTCCAAGGATCGATATTTTTCGATTTATACCCCAAAAGGTGGGTGAATCTTTTTGACATAGGAAAAATTCCTAGTAGTAATTTTCAATCAGAATTCGCTGGAGGATCTCACTGGCAGATGATCTGGGCCTCGATTCTGCTAAAGCCAAACAACAATGGTGCCACCGCTACTGAGCGATGAGGTCCAGAAGTCCAAAATTCAATGACTTTTTGCAGAGTAATTGAAGAAGTATAATGAAACCGTTTTCATTTCATTTTGGACTTTAGCAGTAGGTACAGGGAGACTGGAGGTAGATTTACATTAAAAAAAAAACGAATATCTCAAAAAGTTATAAGCGGAGCGGGGAGAGATCTGATCGTGCGGATTTCCCAGTTACGATGTCGTAGTGGACGAGTGACCATCGCGCGTACGCTATCGATGCAATTTCCAAAACCAACGATTCCTACGTACTCGTTCGTCGACAATTTTTTTCACACTTTAAAATTCGACGGAAGTCGGAATTTAATGGAATATTTTTTTTGTGTGGCTACATCATAGAGAGAGTACGCCAGCAATCCGTGAACTATTGTGGACCTAAAAGACAAATTCGGCAAGAATCGAATTGAACCGAGCTTACTGCAGCGTGTGGTGCGGAATACGATGCTCTGTTTTAAACAATGTGTGCAACTAGGTGGAAGACATTTGGATGACATCATCTTTAAATAAAAAATCCGCATATGTACTTTACATTTAAAAACTTGTATTAAAACTATATATGTCAAACAGTACCTTTTTTAATTAATTTTGAAAACATAAATCTGCCACCACCATAAAGTCTAAATTTATTGTCATTTTTTGCAGTGACCGCGGCACCACAGTGGTTTAGCTTTAGTAGAATCGAGGGCCTGGAAGGTTCTTGTGGTAAACCATACTTTGGTTTAGACGAGGATTAGAATATAGACGGATAAAAATAGAAGGAAAATTCGAATCACATCGGGCATGTCTCGGTAGCCAAGTTGGTCAAGGCATTCCCCTGTAAGGAAAAGATCGCGGGTTCAAGTCCCGCCCCATTTTTTTCTATGTATTCGATAGAGGAGATTAGTTTTCTTTTTCGTTATTAAAATAATACACATTTTAGAGCTTCAATTTTTGTTATCCTCCGAGTCTTTTTTGCATATTACTTTACACAGTCTATGACTTGAATTTCATACAGAAACGTATTTTCAAATAATGATCCAGGTCGAGTTTCATATAGCTGCACTGTCATTTTTCACTACACTTTTGTAAACTCCTTGTTTATATTATTGCTTTCCTTTGAAGGGCAATAGGTACAGTTCCGCGTTTCCTTTTGATTAAAACGGGAATAATTTCTTCTGTATTCATTTTAAATTTTAATATAATTTATTATTTAGATAGTTTTTTTTCTTACACGGACAAAAAGTGACAAAATATGCAACAAAGTGACACTTGTAGATATCTGCTTTCGTCTGTACTTGAATCAGAGTATGTGTATGAGTACTTCTATTTTTGTAATGTCCTGGTGCTCCTACTGGACGCTTCACGGTTGCCTTTGTAGTAGGAGCACCAGGACATAGGTGTCCCGGTGCTCCTACCAGTAGGAAAATTTAGTAGGAGCACGAGGATGCACTCATGTTAAGGTATCATCTACATACTATTACACATTCTTTACATATTATTTTAATAAGATCTGATTTAGGTATTTATTACGTGTGATTCTTCGTAGCACGACCACGGATGATTATCTTAATTTTCATGTAGTACAAATTCATGAAAAAAAGTGTACTTTATTGTACTATAGAATAAAATATATGTACTCTGATATTTTCGCTGATATAACGTATGTGCCCTGTAGTACCTTTCTGGCACGACCACTACACATTTTAGGTATTTTTAACAACTTGAAGGTGAAAAATACTATAAATGAAATTGTACTTAATTGTACTCAATTTTACAGACAAATTTGAGCGGTGGTTTACCTGTTTCAAAGCGTTTTACTTTTTAAGTCACAATGTTACGCCATTACTATTAATTCTAAGTAGTCAAAAGTAAATAAAATTACGTTTAGTATTTATATTACGTTTTATTTTGAAATAATATTCAATGGACGTAGAAATAGTACATAAGAAAGTAGGTAGTCCTTTTCAACACACTCGCTCATAAATTGACTCTAATTCCACCGGAATTAGGCACACAATGGCAGCTATAAAACTGTGACTTTTTGTTTTACTATAATTTACGAGTGAGTTATAGGTAGCTTCTGAGTTACTTTCTTCTTAAATGCGAAAGTAACTCTGTCTGTCTGTCTGTCTGTCTGTCTGTATGTTACACTTTCACGCCTAAACCACTGAACCGATTTTGATGAAATTTGGTATAGGGGTAGATTAGACCATGCTATGTTCGGTCGCGATAACCGACATCCACGCGGGCGGAGCCGCGGGCAAAACCTAGTAAACTAATATACCTAAGTACTGCTTACTCATTTTATACAATTTGGTATTTAAATAGATAATTTCAACTTATACGTGTTTAATAAACAAAACTATGCCTTTAAATACAATTCATTGTAATTTTACTATAGGTAATAACTGCACATTTACTAATTGTTTCTCTAAATTTTTATCTAAATAGGTTGGTACTCCTACTTATAGTCCCAACCTATTTAGATAAAAAGTTTATTTACAAGTTATGTGCAGTTTCATACACTATTTCATTTAATCTCATGAAATACCTACTTATCATCATTTGCTTAAAATTACAAAGTTGTTTTTAGCGACTTTACCTACTTTCCTATGTACTATTCTACGTCCAATGAATATTATTTTAGAATAAAACGTAATATAAATACTAAACGTAATTTTATTTACTTTTGACTACTTAGAATTAATAGTAATGGCGTAACATTGTGACTTAAAAAGTAAAACGCTTTGAAACAGGTAAACCACCGCTCAAATTTGTCTGTAAAATTGAGTACAATTAAGTACAATTTCATTAATAGTATTTTTCACCTTCAAGTTGTTAAAAATACCTAAAATGTGTAGTGGTCGTGCCAGAAAGGTACTACAGGGCACATACGTTATATCAGCGAAAATATCAGAGTACATATATTTTATTCTATAGTACAATAAAGTACACTTTTTTTCATGAATTTGTACTACATGAAAATTAAGATAATCATCCGTGGTCGTGCTACGGAGAATCACACATTTATTACACAGAATTACTTTCACTAAAAGGACGACGGAAGACGAAATGAGAGTTCTTATGTGTTTAAGGGTCCGAATGCACTATGGTCACTTGTTTTGATTTTAATTTCACTGATTATATTAATTATTTACACTCACACACACAAATCACTATTTTAATTGTCTTTCGTGGTGTCTGTCGCGAACAGATAGAATTTCGCTGCAATTTGTTTATATTCGCTGCAATAAGTATTATTATATTGTTTATCAAATAGTATATCGTATATACAAGGTGATTTTATAGTCGTTTCGAGAAATAGAATTTGGGCACAGTTTCGATAGCAAAATCATTTGAAAGTGTAGCGGACGGCTTCGCGTGGGTGACGCACACTGTCTTGCGACAGAGTTCGAGCACCACTTGGTCAGCTTGAGCCCGTTTCTACATGGGGTGATGATGACGACCGTTGTACCAGTATGCACACTTCCCTGCCCTGAGGTGAAGGTGGACTGTAGCTGGGTGATTCTTAGTCCGGAATATATTTTTAACGATTTAAAAAAATATATATATAAACCTTGCGGCACAACAACTATTTTATGCTAGAATCATTCCTTGATCAATATAATTGAAATTGTTAAAGAGGCATCATTGTGAAGTTAATATTTTCGGAGAAAAATCTAATTGAAACAAAAGCACTGTTGTAGGTAATGACTATATGTGGAAGCTAATGATTTTATGGCGGGGGAAAATGACGACGATTTTATGATAGTTTTAATGTACTATAACTCGTTTAACGTTGCAAAGATAATGAAATAAAACTATTCAATAAAAATCAACAAAACATTTAAATAATAAAATCACAGTTGGCATGTTTACTTATCTAAAATAACATAATTTTTAGATGATTAATACTAAATAAACTATTCATTTTTATATTCAACGCACATAATAATATTTTAATACTTATTTATAATTTCAATGGTATTATTCTCACTTTACAATAAAATACTTATACAATAGAAGACTTATAACTTAGTATTTGGTAATCATAGGCATTTCTAAATTAAATACACAAATTTAAAAGCGACAAGAGCAACAAAACAGACTAAGCACTGTCGATGTGACGATCTGATTCCATAATTATCAAATTTTCATAATTCACCCGACCAAAGATAATAATCATGTTAATAATATATAATATTGATTATATATAGCTGGTAAGTATATTAAAATTAAAACTTTGATGTTGAGGGATCTGATTCTGTTGCGCAGTTTCTGGCACCCGCGCGAGGCCGTCCCCTCGCGCGGGTGCCAGAAACTGTCTTGCGACAGAGTTGAACACCACTGGTCGGCTTAAGTCCGTGTCTACATGGGGTGATGAAGGCGATTGACCGTTGGTATCAGTTTGCACACTTCCCTGCCCTGAGGGTAAGGTGGACTGTAGCTATAGTGAACGAGTGCAGGAAAGTGTTTTCCGTGCGTCTCTACTAATAGCTAGAATCAGCCAGTTACGGCCCGATTCCGATTTGTTTCTGAAAAGGATGCCAATAAATAAAACAATATTTATTCCGGGGAATAATTATGTTTGGGATTAGTGGCCCATTCAGAGTGTGGTGTCTGAGACAAAGTCTCGAATACTACTGGCGACTCGGCTTTCGGTCCTCCCCCCTGCCCCCCCCCCGCCTCCCTAATGATGGGAGCGAGGGGGGGGGGGGGATTGGTAGTCTTGTTCTTTTTCATTAGGTCTTGGTCCTAGATTGGTTGACCCCCGTTTCCGCCTGCCTTCGCCTCCACAGGGTGCCCATATCGCGCGGAGTATGGACAGCTGTTGGTTGCTGAAGGGCTGGCGGGAGCAGGAGTCCTGTTGACAGACTGTTAATCCCGAGGGAAAAACAGTTGTAAGTATTAGTATATGGGACGCACGTTGCTGCGTAGTGGTAGGCCGGCCGCAAACCCAGGTTACGCACTCGTACAGCGCGCGCCGGCGCCCGGGCTGGGGGCGTGGCCTGTGGCAATAAACGTAGTGGAGGGCGTGCGGTGTGTGGCGCGCCTGTTACCGCTACGCTGCCATTGGTCCTCCTCCGGTGGGTGGGGTTTGTTTACCTGCGAACAGCTAAGTTAGGTGTCGGGATGTTAGTGGAGTCTCGTGGTAGCCGGTACCGGTCCGGCGGGCGGGCGTGCCACGGCGCCAGGCCGCGGATGTGGTCCCACTCGGAGGCGTCGGCCCGCTCGAACAAGTCGGCGCTGAGCTGGGTGACGAAGTCGGCCAGGGGCTGCACGCGCAAGTCCCGGGCGATGGTGGCGTTGCGCACGATGCGCATGCTTTCGGTGACGTACGCCGCGTCGTCCGCGTAGAGGGCTAGCATCACGCCCTCCGTGACGGGGATATCGTCCGTGTAGCGTGAGTACAACACAGGCGATAGGCAGCTTCCTTGAGGGAAGCCGGCGGTGATGGGGTGAGGCGCGGAGGTCGCGTCCTCCACCGCCACCCGGAAGGTTCGGTTTTCAAGGAAAGAGGCGATGACTTTCACTATTCGCCGGGGCATCGGGGACGTCGCGAGCTTGAAGATAAGACCCGCATGCCAAACGCGGTCGAAGGCCTTCTCCATATCGAGGAAAGCTGCCACAACGTGTTCGCGCTTGTTGCGCGCTGCGGTGATTCGGTGCATCACCCTCGATAGTTGAAGGGTTGTGCTATGCTGAGCTCGGAACCCGAACTGCTCGGGTCTGGGGGCGATGTGTGGCGTGATGTGTCGCAGCAGTAGACGCTCAAACAGCTTTGACAGTGTTGGTAGCAGCGTTATAGGTCGGTAGCTCGCCGGGAGTAGGATGTTCTTTCCCGGTTTGGGAAGAACGATGACGCGGCCCTCCTTCCAAGTGTCCGGGAAGACTCCCGTGCGGACTATTCCCGTGAACAGTCTCGCAATGGCTGCTATTGTCCGAGGAGGCAGGTGGCGGAGGGTGGCGTTTGTAATGCCGTCCGCTCCAGGAGCCTTCCTTACTTTGGTCTTGCGTATGGCTCGTATCACCATACCGGGGCAGAAGTAGATGGGGGCGTCCTCGGGAGCTATCGGCGCTGCTAAGTAGTCCCTGTTATGTAGTTCTACTGCTGCGACGTGGTCTTCGAGATCAGTCGGGTTTGGCGAGAATTGGCCTTCTAGGTGGCATGCGAGTATTGCGGCGCGGTCCTCGGCCCGGTACCTGAGGGTCCCGTCCGAGTGCTTGAGGGGGCGTACCGGTGGGGGCGTGTTCTTCAGGCGCCGGCACAGCCTATGGATGGCCGACCAGTCTCCTTCAGCGGATTCGACGTGGGCCTACCTTAACTTCCTCGGAAAGCCGGTTTAGTTCCGCTTTAATTAACGGGCAGCGCGTTCTCTGGTACTCCGCCCTGAGACGCCGCTTGTCATTTATTAACTTTCTTATGCGGATTGGTAGCTCCGTGGCTTGAACTGTTTTTTGAGGGCGTCCCAGTCTGGATGTTTCCAGGGCTACTCTGATGGTGTCCGTCAGTTCTACCGCGAGCGTGTTGACGCTGTCGGCGGAGTTTGCGGGCCTGGAGGGCGTTTTCCCCTCAAGCTCTCCGGTGAACTTGTGGCAGTTGGGGTGGGGTGTGGGATCGGCAGGACTTGCCGGGTGGGCTGGTGGAGCAGTTCCACTAGCACTGGCTGGTGATCCGAACCCAGGTACTCTTCCAGCACCTGTTGCGTGATCTGGCAGCTCAGGTTTTCACTGTGCACTATGATGTCCAGCACGTCGGGGATGTGGTTTCGGATTTCGGGGTATCGCGTTGGGACCTCTGGTCCTAGTACGACGTATCCCCGGGCTTCCATGTCGTCCAGCAGCCGATTTCCATTAGGGTTTGCCATACTGGAATTCCACGCTGGGTGTTTGCAATTGAGGTCCCCGGCCATTATGACTTGGTAGGGGGAGTCTAGTACTTTGTGGATGTCGTTGGTTTCTAGTCTGTCCCTTGTACACGGCGTATAGCTGGGTTGGGGTACCTCCCATTAGTATTTCCACACCCAGCGTGTTGATGGACTCCGTATCTATATTTGGCAGCTGCTGGTGGACAAGTGCACGTTTGACGAGAACTGCCAGACCACGATAGGGGCCGTGGACAGTGGCTTCGTCCCTCCTATAGATTATGTATCCCGGGAAGCTGACCCGGATCCCAGGCCCCAGGATTGTTTCGCTGATCAGTGCTATGTCCACCTTGTGGTCTTTAAGAAGTTGGCGAAATCTTACGGCCTTCTCTTGGAGACCGCGGGCATTCCAGTGCAGAATAGTCGTCTTGCTGGCCATTAGAGACGGGCCAGAATCTCTAATACCCCGCTGATGGCAATCCTCTGCACTTCTTGGGGGTTCTTCCCGGCCGATTGGGCATCGAGGATGCTTTTAATAATCCTGATTGCCATCTGGACAATCGTCTCCCCCGCTTCGGCTGTGGGGGGGGGGGGGGGGGGCTGGATAGTGCGGCCGGAGTGCGCTTCTCCTTCTTTGTTCTGGTTGACTCAGATACGGTTAGGGCCTTTGAGGATTGAGCGGTAGGTGGTGGAGGGGCCGTCATTTCCCCCCCCCCCCCCTCTGTCTCCGCTTTTGTCTTCCTCTTCTTCCCTCCCCTTTTCTTCTTTCTCTTTCTGTTACCTTCGCCCCTCGCGAGGGGGTCGTTAGCCTCGGCCATTAATGTGGCTGGTTGGCTTCTCTCGCTCTGTGATTGGGGGAACACCGGAGCTGGTCTCGGGCGGGAGTCACCCGTTTGGACTACGGTGCCCGCCTTTTTGTTCCTGGTCTCTTTTTTAAAAACGGGACAGTTAGTGTGGTTTGCGGGGTGGTCCCCCCCGCAGTTCGCACACGTGGCTGGCTCCTCCCTTGGGCGTGGGCATGCCTTCGCCGCGTGCCCTTCTCCACATCGTACACAGGCTTGAGGTCTGTGACATTGGTGGCTAGAGTGGCGGAATTTCTGGCATCTGTGGCACTGCGCTGGGCGGCGCTTGCCTCGCCAAGCCTCTATGCGCACTCCGGGTATCCCAAGCATTTCATCTATCTCATAAATTGCAGGAGTGGTATTATTGGCCCTCTTTATAATGGCCATCAATATGCAACCAGGCCTTTCCCCACGGGCCTGGATGTTCCTTACGTATTCGGCCTCGTGGCCGAGTGCAAGAAGCTCTTCTGTGACTTCTTCTGGAGTGGCATCACTCGGCAGTCCCCTGATGGCGACTTTCAGGCTTCGTTCTGCCGGGAGGGAGTACGAAAACCATGATAGGTTCTCGGTTTTCTCCAACTCCGACAGGTAGGCCTGGATCAGCCTGTATTCCCCCTCGTCTTTGGGGGTAAATTTTATTCCCTTCCCAAAGGGGCGGCATTTGCGGCTCTCCCTAGTTTTTGCTTTAGGGTCCGCATATGGTGGGCGCAGTTTGGGAGGTGCTCCACTATAAGTGGAGGGTATCTGGGCCTCCTCGCACTCTTGTTGGGGTCCTCCCTGTCCTGGGGGGCTGCATCCTGTGCGGCTACTGCTGGGGGGGTTCTTACCCTTTGTGCCGGGGGGGCGGATGCTGATGCAGTCACCTGCGCGAACGTACCCACCCCGGGCATGACGGTTGCCTGGGGGGTTGGGCCCACTGGGGGAGCTGCGTCTTGGGTACTGGGCCGAGTTTGTGGGGTGCAGTGCCTCTTCGTCCCGGAGTCTGACTCGGACTCACCTGGGCTCCTTTGACGTCTTTGGGGTTTGGGGGTGGGCAAACTGGGCAATTTTTCGAGGGACTGTGACTTAATTAGCAGCTGCTTACCTTTTGCAAAGCAGTGCAGCGCCTCTTGCGTCCGGGTCCGCGGCATTGGGTTCGAGTAAACGAAAAACAAAAGCTGTTACGTCTCGCTCGGCGGTCCGTAGCGATCCCGTAATGCTTGGCAATTTGTTCACTGTTTGTGCTAGCTTAAGTACTCCGAAACTTTACCTTAACGAGGGCCGCTAATTCCGAGAACATTTTATTGAATTTACACAACTATTTTCGCATTCATTTACATCATTTTTCTTATGCTAAACTTATGTCTATTTACAATTGTCTTTATATGTCTATTGTTAGGGTTGTGGAAAGTGGTTACCCATCCTATGGTAAGGTCATTTAGATTGTATATTTATTTAATAATTCACAATATCAGTATAAATGTAAATATGTTAGGGAATGGGATATATGTTACCACTTTAAAGTTAAATTATACAAAAACTGCTTATCTACGGTTTACAAACTATGTTAAGGTATTATCTACATACTATTACACATTCTTTACATATTATTTTAATAAGATCTGATAACATTTATTAGGTATTTTTAACACAGAATTACTTTAACTAAAAAACTTCATCCTAGCTGGGTTTACGTGTTACCAACATTATAAAACTAATTTACAATACAACAGGGAGGGGTGATCGGCTCATGGCTCGACCAATAGGAAGACGGATTTTAGAGTTCTTATGTGTTTAAGGGTCCGTATGCACTATGATCACTTGTTTTACTTTAATTTCACTGATTATATTATTTTTTTCACTCACACACACACAAATCACTATTTCAACTAACTGTCTTTCGTGGTGTCTGTCGCGAACGTCTCTCCCGCCGTGCAGCGGAGTGAGGCGCGGCCGCTTGTGACGCTGCATCCTCCGGTGAGCGACACTACTTGGGTAGTGGCACTATTTTCTTCGTGGGGCGCGTTTGAGTACGCCCCCGGCTGTGCGCACCTCAACGGTCCGGATTTGACCGTCGGCACCTGGGTAGACTGCGGTGACTCGGCCCCTTGGCCAAGTGTTGCGAGGCAGCTGTCCCTGTCCGTCAGCGATCAGGATGGGATCGCCGACCGCGATGAGTGGCCCCGATCCACGGCCGCGGATCGCCAATGTTCTTTGTGGTCGATGTCGGTTGAGTCAAACTCACCGAGTGATGGCAGTCGGGAGGAACCACCGAGTAGGATGTGGTTCGGAGTGATGGCCTCGGCGTCCTCGGGGTTCACGGAGACGTGTGTGAGGGGGCGACTGTTTACGGTGTGCTCCACCTCACACAACAAAGTACAGAGCACCTCTTCGTTTGGGTGGCGCTCATGTAAGACCGTAGTTAGAGCGGTCTTTACGCAGCGGACGAGGCGCTCCCATACACCCCCCATAAAGGGAGCAGAGGGGGTAATGAAGCGCCACACGATGCCTCGATGTGCAGCTTCGCGAGACATGGCCTCGCGCATCTCGCGGTCGGCACCGTGCATATTGGTGTCGTTGTCCGAGTAGATCTCGGTGGGGCAGCCTCGGCGCGCCACGAACCTCCGCAAAGCTAGGATTGCGGAGTCTGCGCTCAGGCTGGCGGTGAGCTCAAGGTGGACTGCCCGGGAAGTTAGGCAGGTAAATAGCGCCACATAGCGCTTCTGGTACCGTCGCCCGACGGTCACGCTGAGTGGCCCGAAATAATCGAGCCCGGTGTACCTAGGTGAATGGCCTGCGGTGGTGCGCAAGGCGAGTCTTGGGATTGTCGCCGGTGGCTGGCTTCGGCGGCTGTGCTTTTCGTATTCTACAACTCAGACAATGATTAATTACCGACTTTTTTTTGTCGGTCGGAGTCTCAGCACCCAGTAGTGCTGCCGGATCTCGTTTATCGTGATTTCCGTGCCACTGTGGTGTAGTCGGCGGTGTGTCCAGTCTATATACAGTTTGGTTACTTTGTGCTCGCCGTTAAGTATCGGCGGTCTCTTGACTGCATCGGACACCCCTTCTATGGCTGCTATGCGGCTGCGTAGGACGATCACTTCGTCTTGAAGCTCGACACGGAGTTCACGGTGTCTGCTATCTGATGGCATGTCTGAATTATTTTTTAATCGTTGCACCTCTAGTGCGAACGAGTCGAATTGTACGCATTTAATTAATAATTTCTCGGCGTCTCGGAGGTACTCGGCGGTGAGTATTCTAAATGTACAATTATTTATACTACTGCTGGGTACAGCGGCCTGTGATACCGCTGGCCATTTAACCGGGATCCTTCTGTGGGTTTTTTGTTGTCCTCTTGTAGGCCACCTGTTGTGTTCTTAAAAGACCTATAAACTGTAGCACCCGAGCAGTGGTGCGTAGAAGTCTTTCCCATTTTGAAAGTCTATTGACATCTGGTATGGCTGAACTTACTTTGACTGTTGAGCTTATGTAGGTGACTCGTTCCTCTCCCGAAGCCTCAGTTGGTGTAGGCTGCTCCATCGGCCATTCCGTTATCTCTTTGTGAAGGAAGGCCGGACCGCTGTACCACTCGTGCTGCGAATTAAAGTTAGTGGGTACGTCGCGAGTGGCCGCGTCCGCTATGTTTTGACGGGAGCCATCTCCAGTCTGTAGTTCTGCTGTTTTCTTCAATGTCGGCTATGCGGTGTGCAACAAATGGTTTATAGGTTCTTGAGCCTTTCCTTATCCATGTAAGGACTGTCTTACTACCTGTCCAGTAGGTTATTGTATCTGGTTTAACGTTGTGGCTCTCGACGACGGCGGCTGTAGCTAGTCGGGTTCCCATCACCGCGGCCTGTAATTCTAGTCTGGGTATCGATGTTATTTTTAATGGTGTTACTCTTGCCTTTGCCACGACGAGGCTGACACTCACCTGGACTTCGTGGGTTACCGTTCTCCAGTACAAAGCCGCGGCGTAGGCTGACTCGCTGGCGTCGTCGGTGAAAACATGAAGTTGTAGTGACTGAGGGTCGGCGTATCCCAGATAACATCTAAGTATTCTGACGTCTCTTAGGGCCTTTAAATGTACTATCCAAGTCCGCCACTGGACCAAGAGTCTGTCGTCTAGCGTCTGGTCCCAGTCTGTTCCTAAACGCCATGCTTCCTGTAAGATCTGTTTGGCTCGTATTGTAATTGGTGATGCAAGTCCTAATGGATCGTATAGCGACATTATTATTTTTATGGCTTCTCTTTTGGTGGGTGAGGTCTTATCTATCAAGTTTTCAGGTAGTCTGGCTAAATTCAAATTAAAACTAAGTTCGTCTGTAGGCGGGTTCCACATTAGGCCAAGGATTTTCTCTTCTTGCTCTTTCGAGTTGATATTGACTATCTCTGTGCGGCGGACTATCTTCTATCTGTTGGATGACCGTCGCGGAGTTTGAGACCCATTTTGTTAGTTCTAATTTGGCTTTTCTATGTACGTCACGTACCTGTTTTGATATACGGACTGCTTCTGCCTCGGTTGGGAAACTGTGTAAGTAGTCGTCCATATAGTGGCTGTCGACGATGGCTGCTACTGCTTCGGGAAACTGGGATGCGTACTGTCTCGCGTTGCAGTTTTTAACGAAGATTGTTGTACACGGTGAACTGGCTGCGCCGAATATTATGATAGATTTCATGCGGTACTCGGTCGGCGCGCCCTCCCGCCGGTCACCTCTCCAGAGGTATCTTAAGGCGTCCCGGGCTTCTGGACACCTGTACCTGCATAAACATCTCGGCGATGTCGGCGGTGACGGCGAAAGCGCATCATAACGCATGGTAAAGACTGTAGTAGGTCTGGACCGGTGAGTAAGAAGTCGTTCAGGGACATCCCCCCTGACTTGGCGGCAGCATCATGAACAATACGCACCTTGTTGGGTTTGCTGGGGTTATGTACGTCAAAATGAGGTAGGTACAGTCACCTCTATAAATATGTATACACGGTAGGGTTCCAGAAACAAGTAACCAGGGTTAACTTCAAATTTTTGTTTACAAAATATATAGCAAAATGATGTAAACTCTTAATATTTCATAAAAATGTAACCATTACACGCCCCATAAAATGTATCAACTAATGCTTGCAAAAATATATCCACAACTAACGGGTCAATTGAATGGAAACATGCTATAGTTCATATATATGTAAACACATACTTTAAAAATAATATAAAATATACTTTCAGTGAAGTTAGTCTCTTTATTCTCTCAAGGCAAACTGGCTGATGTCCGCGGCTCCGCTCGCGTGGATGTCGGGCATTGTGACTTTCAATCATATCTCCGTTTTTAATCTTAACCAATTATGATCAAACGTAATATTTTAAGTGCGACTTTTGAATTTGAGTCTGAGAGTCTGATTCTGAGAGTTTGAGTCTGAGAGTCTGAGTCTGAGAGTCCGAGTCAGATTCTGAGAGTCTGAGTCTGAGAATTTGAGTCTAAGAGTCTGAGTCTTAGAGGCTAAGTCTAAGAGTCTGAGTGTGGGAGTCAGAGTCTGAGTCTGAGAGTCTGAGTGTGAGTGAGTCTGAGCGTATGAGTCTGAGAGTCTGAGTCTGAGAGGCTAAGTCTGAGAGTCTGAGTGAGTCCGAGTCTGAGATTATGAGTCTGAAAGTCTGAGTGTGAGTGAGTCTGAGTCTGAGAGTATGAGACTGAGAGTCTGAGTCTGAGAGTCACGTCTGAATCTAAGTTAGAATTGAATTTGAAGTTTCGATTTTATAGAAAACTACATATTTTAGACTACAGACTACATAACTTCACTGATTTGAATTTTGAAAAAACGTGTTTACATATATATGAACTATAGCATGTTTCCATTCAATTGACCCGTTAGTTGTGGATATATTTTTGCAAGCATTGGTTGATACATTTTATGGGGCGTGTAATGGTTACATTTTTATGAAATATTAAGAGTTTACATCATTTTGCTATATATTTTGTGAACAAAAATTTGAAGTTAACCCTGGTTACTTGTTTCTGGAACCCTACCGTGTATACATATTTATAGAGGTGACTGTACCAGGTCCTTCCTGGTGTGGCTTGTTTCGGAGATTCCTCTGCATAGCCCTTGCTTAAAAAGGACTCCATTTGTGTTGGGTTATTAGCACTACGTCCCATTCGCGCTTCGTCCTCCGTTCACAATTTGTCCTATTCGCGGTTTTACCAGGTTCACGTTTTACATATTGATTTACACTCTAATATAGAATCCACTAAGTTTTTTAGGGCTGGTGTACGGTCTAGTTTCTTTTCTATGCTTGTGAGCCTTCTTATGGCGTTCTGATAGCTATCAGGCATCACACTATCCTGTTTTCTCCATAGGAGAGCTGTTTGTATACGACCGTCTGTTAGTCGCGTCGTGTGTTGTTCTAATATGTTTTCTGCTTGTTTTTCAGGATCAGAATTCGGTCAGCGTGGGTTTAATAGAAGTGATTCAAGTGAGAAATATTGTTTCAATTGAGTATCAATGCTGTCATCAGCGGCTGAGAGGCGATTAATAAAGTGTACTGTTTGACCTAGAATTCTACCATAACATCCGTGTAAGACCCATCCTAATGCTGTAAGTGAGGCGACTGGCTGTTGGCGGCTTCCCCGTTTGAAGTAACTAGATATAAGAAGATGCCAGTTGTCTTGGCCTATAAGTACCTTAGGGGTTCCCGCTGTGTATATAAGTTGGTCTTTGATGTCCTGTAAATGTTCGCAGCCCTCTAGGTCGGACTCAGTGATGGTCTGGGATGACAGGTCCAACTTCGGTACAGTTTTCACGGATAATGGGATGCTAGTTCCGTCGGGGTTTCCTATGTAAACTTCGACTCTTCGCGAGTTCGGAAAGTCGATGGCTGTGCCCCCTATGGTCTTGACTTTAAATGGGTCTGTCTTACCTCGGGCTCCCAGCTTGGCAGCGATGTCTTCGTCTATAAGTGAAATAGTTATAGCGGACGGCCTCGCGCGGGTGTCAGAAACTGTCTCGCGACAGAGTTGAACACCACTGGTCGGCTTAAGTCCGTGTCTATATGGGTGATAAGCGATTGAACGTTGGTAGCAGTTTGCACACTTCCCTGCCCTGAGGTAAAGGTGGACTGTAAGCTATAGTGAACGAGTGCAGGAAAGTGGTTTCCGTGCGTCTCTACTGATAGCTTGAATCAGCCAGTTACGGCCCGATCCCGATTTATTTCCTGAAACGGATGCCAATAAAATAAAACAATAATATTCCGAGGAATAGTTATGTTCGGGATTATCGGCCCATTCAGGGTGTAGCGTCTGAGACAAAGTCTCGAAGACTACTACTGGCGACTCGGCTAAGAATTCGCAATTTGTTTACAGTTCGCGCCAGCTTAAGTACTCCGAAACTTTACCTTAACGAGGGCCGCTAATTCCGAGAACGTTTTTATTCATTTTGCACAACTGTTTTTACTATTGTTCACAACATTTTTCTTATACTAAATTTATATCTATTTACAATTGTTTATGTATCTATTGTTTAGGGTTGTGGAAAGTGGTTACCCATCCCATGGTAAGGTCATCTGGACTGTATATATATTTAATAATTCACAATATCGATTTTAATCTAAAAATGTTAGGGAATGGGGTCTATGTTACTACTTTAAAGCTAAATTATACAAAACTGTTTATGTACTGTTTACAAAACTATGTTTAGGCATTATCTACATATTATTGCACATTCTTTACACATTATTCTAAGACGATCTCGTAACATTTATTAGGTATTTTTAATACAGATTTACTCTCGCTATAAAACTACATCTTAACTAAGTTTACATGCTGCCAACATTACAAAACTAATTTTACTATACAATAAGGTGGGGTGATCGGCTCATGGCTCGACCAATAGGAAGACGGAATTTTACAGTTCTTATGTATCTAAGGGTCCGATTGCACTATGATCACTTGTTCACTTTAGTTTTCACTGATTATATTGATTTTTACACTCACACACACGAATCACTTTTTTAAACTGTTTTTATCTGTCGCGAACATCTCTCCCGCCGTGCAGCGGAGTGAGGCGCGGCCGCTTGTGACGCTGCATCCTCCGGTGAGCGACACTACTTGGGTAGTGGCACTATTTTCTTCGTGGGGCGTTTGAGTACGCCCCCGGCTGTGCGCACCTCAACGGTCCGGATTTGACCGTCGGCACCTGGGTAGACTGCGGTGACTCGGCCCCTTGGCCAAGTGTTGCGAGGCAGCTGTCCGTCAGCGATCAGGACGGGATCGCCGACCGCGATGAGTGGCCCCGACCCACGGGGCTCCCGCCGGTGTTGCAGCTCGGGAAGGTACTCGCGTACCCAACGGCGCCAGAACATATCAGCGAGCGCCTGAGCGCGTCGCCAATGTTTTTTGTGGTCGATGTCGGTTGAGTCAAACTCACCGAGTGATGGCAGTCGGGAGGAACCACCGAGTAGGATGTGGTTCGGAGTGATGGCCTCGGCGTCCTCGGGGTTCACGGAGACGTGTGTGAGGGGGCGACTGTTTACGGTGTGCTCCACCTCACACAACAAAGTACAGAGCACCTCTTCGGTTGGGTGGTGCTCATGTAAGACCGTAGTTAGGGCGGTCTTTACGCAGCGGACGAGGCGCTCCCATACACCCCCATAAAGGGAGCAGAGGGGGTAATGAAACGCCACACGATGCCTCGACGTGCAGCTTCGCGAGACATGGCCTCGCGCATCTCGCGGTCGGCACCGTGCATGTTGGTGCCGTTGTCTGAATAGATCTCGGTGGGGCAGCCTCGGCGCGCAGCGAACCTCCGCAAAGCTAGGATTGCGGAGTCTGCGCTCAGGCTGGCGGCGAGCTCCAGGTGAACTGCCCGGGAAGTTAGGCAGGTGAATAGCGCCACATAGCGCTTCTGGTGCTGTCGCCCGACTGTCACGCTGAGTGGCCCGAAGTAATCGAGCCCGGTGTATGTGAATGGCCTGCGATGGTGCGCAAGGCGAGTCTTCGGATGGTCGCCGGTGGCTGGCTTCGGCGGCTGTGCTTTTCGTATTCTACAACTTAGACATTTATTAATTACCGACTTTGTAGTCGGTCGGAGTCTCAGCACCCAGTAGTGCTGCCGGATCTCGTTGATGGTAATTTCTGTGCCACCGTGGTGTAGTCGGCGGTGTGTCCAGTCTATATATAGCTTGGTTATTTTGTGTTCGCCGTCAAGTATCGGCGGTCTCTTGACTGCATCGGACACCCCGAGTCGGATTGTATACATTTTATTAATAATTTTTCGGCGTCTCGGAGGTACTCGGCGGTGAGTATTCTAAATTTACGATTGCTGGGTACAGCGGCCTGTGATACCGCTGGCCCTTTATTCAACTTCACCTGCTGAGTGTTGCGCCAGTCGGGATCCTTTTGTGGATTTTTTGTTGTCCTCTTATAGGCCACCTGTTCTGTTCTTAACAGATCTATAAACTGTAGCACCCGAGCAGTGGTGCGTAGAAGTCTTTCCCATTTGGAAAATCTATTTACATCGGGTATGGCTGAACTTACTTTGACTGTTATGGAGATGACTCGTTCCTCTCCCGTAGCCTCAGTTGGTGTAGGCTGCTCCATCGGCCATTCTGTCATTTCTTTGTGAAGGAAGGCCGGACCGCTGTACCACTCGTGCTGCGAATTAAAATTATTGGGAACGTCGCGAGTGGCAGCGTCTGCTATGTTAGACTTTGACGGGAGCCATCTCCAGTCTGTAGTTTTACTGTTTTCCTCGATGTCGGCTATGCGGTGTGCAACAAAAGGTTTATATGTTCTTGAGCCTTTCTTTATCCATGTAAGGACTGTCTTGCTATCTGTCCAATAGGTTATCGTATCTGGTTTCACGTTGTGGCTCTCGACAACGGCTGTAGCTAGTCGGGTTCCCATCACCGCGGCCTGTAATTCTAATCTTGGTATAGATGTAATCTTTAATGGTGTCACTCTTGCCTTTGCCACGACGAGGCTGACACTCACCTGGCCTTCGTGGGTTACAGTCCTCCAGTACAAAGCCGCGGCGTAGGCTGACTCGCTGGCGTCGGTGAAGACATGAAGTTGTAGTGACTGAGGGTCGGTGTATCCCAGATAACATCTAGGTATTCTGACGTCTTTTAGGGCCTTTAAATGTACTATCCAGGTCCGCCACTGGACCAAGAGTCTGTCATCTAGCGTCTGGTCCCAGTCTGTTCCTAGACGCCATGCTTCCTGTAGGATCTGTTTGGCTCGTATTGTTATTGGTGATGCAAGTCCTAATGGATCGTATAACGACATTATTATTTTTAAGGCTTCTCTTTTGGTGGGTGAGGTCTTATCTATCAAGTTTTCATGTAGTCTGGCTAAATTCAAATTAAAACTAAGTTCGTCTGTAGACGGGTTCCACATTAGACCAAGGATTTTCTCTTCTTGCTCTTTCGAGTTTATGTTGACTATATCTGTGTGGCCTGGACTATCTTGTATCAGTTGGATGACAGTCGCGGAGTTTGAGACCCATTTTGTTAGTTCTAGTTTGGCTTTTCTATGTACGTCACGTACCTGTTTTGATATACGGACTGCTTCTGCCTCGGTTGGGAAACTGTGTAAATAGTCGTCCATATAGTGGCTGTCGAAGATTGCTGCTACTGCTTCGGGAAACTGGGATGCGTACTGTCTCGCGTTCCAGTTTTTAACGAAGATTGCTGTACATGGTGAACTGGCTGCGCCGAATATTATAGATTTCATGCGGTACTCGGTCGGCGCGCCCTCCCGCCGGTCACCTCTCCAGAGGTATCTTAAGGCGTCCCGGTCTTCTGGACGTACCTGTACCTGCATAAACATCTCGGCGATGTCGGCGGTGACGGCGATTCGGTGACGGCGAAAGCGCATCATAACTCCTGGTAAGGACTGTAGTAGGTCTGGACCGGTGAGTAAAAAGTCGTTCAGGGACATCCCCCCTGACTTGGCGGCAGCATCATGTACAATACGCACCTTGTTGGGTTTGCTGGGGTTATGTACATCAAAATGAGGTAAGTACCAGGTCCTTCCTGGTGTGGTTTGTTTCGGAGCTTCTTCTGCATAGCCTTTGCTTAAAAGGGACTCCATCTGTGTTGCATACGCTGTTTTTAGGGCTGGTGTACGGTCTAGCTTTTTTTCTATACTTGTGAGCCTTCTTATGGCGTTCTGATAGCTATCAGGCATCACACTATCCTGTTTTCTCCATAGGAGAGCTGTTTGTATACGACCGTCTGTTAGTCGCGTCGTGTGTTGTTCTAATATATCTTCTGCTTGTTTCTCAGAATCGGAATTCGGTCGGCGTGGGTTTAACAGAAGCGAATCAAGTGAAAAATATTGTTTCAGTTGATTGTCAATGCTGTCATCAGCGGCTGAGAGGCGATTAATAAAATGTACTGTTTGGCCTAGGATTCTACCATAACATCCGTGTAAGACCCATCCTAGTGCTGTAAGTGAGGCGACTGGCTGTTGGCGGCTTCCCCGTTTGACGTAACTTGATATAAGAAGATGCCAGTTGTCTTGGCCTATGAGTACCTTAGGGGTTCCCTCTGTGTATATAAGTTGGTCTTTGATGTCCTGTAAATGTTCGCAGCCCTCTAGGTCGGACTCGGTGATGGTCTGGGATGACAGGTCTAACTTCGGGACAGTTTTTACGGATAATGGGATGCTAGTTCCGTCGGGGTTTCCTATGTAAACTTCAACTCTTCGTGAGTTCGGAAAGTCAATGGCTGTGTCCCCTATGGTCTTGACTTTAAATGGGTCTGTTTTACCTCGGGCTCCCAGCTTGGCAGCGATGTCTTCGTCTATAAGTGAGATAGTTGATCCGTCATCTAGGAGAGCGTAGGTCAACAAATCTCCCGCCGGTCCTGAAAGTCTGACAGGCGCTATTTTCAGGTAAGTTTGTCTAGGTGATCTATAATTTGAACTGGCGACTGTTTCCTCATGCGTGTTTGGTTTTGTCTCTGTTGGTCTGCTTTTTTTTGTATAATGGAGTAATCTATTATGAGATGCAGTACAGTTATCAATTCCACATTTTCTAAGCTGGCATTTGTGATCCTGTTGACGTGTTCTTAAGCAACGGAAACAAAGTTTATGTTTTTTAGCGAGCTCCCACCTCTTGTCCGAGTTTCCTTTTCTGAATGTTTCACAGTTCGATGCGTAGTGTCCCTCAGAGTCGCATATACGGCATTTAGATGTAATATTCTCCCCAGTGTGCCTCTCAGTGGCATTGAATGCTCTCTGATGGACACGCCGGGTCGTCTGGTAATCTCTGATGGTTTCAGCTGGAGCAAAGGCACTACAGAAACGGGCATATTCCGTAACGTACTCGCTAAAAGATGCTAAGTCAGGTGTGGAGTTATATTTCTCTGTATAGATTCGATACCATTGTACACGCAATGAGTTCGGTAGTTTTTCTGTTAGTATGCGTAATAATTCAGCATTCATTAAATAATGGCTCTTTTTCAACGCCTGAAGTGTGACGACGCTACTCCTAATGCGACTGGCAAACGTACAAATATCTTTAGGTGCTTCGGTGCATCGCGGTAATGCTCTGTTTGTCAGTTTCTGATTGGGCTATTGAGTCGGGTCGTCCGAATTGGAGTTCTAGTTCTCTTATAATATGATCTGGTTGTGCGTTGGCTATCAGTTCTGAGCTAACGATTTGTAAAGCTCTGCCTTTAAGACTTCGTCTGAGCCTAGCTGTATTTTCTATATCATTAAAATAATTCTTAGTGGTGTCATATATTTCTTTAAATGATAACCACTCGGTATGTGACCCGCTGAATATGGGTAATGTCATTATGACCTTCGATGTCGATGGGTACGAAAATGAAGACTCCATCGGTTTTCTATCAGCAAGTGCGACTATAGCGGAAGGTAATTCAGATATAAACGGTTTTAACATATTGTTACTATTAGCTTGATCTATATAACGTTCTGTTGCGCCCCCAGCCCGGGGCGCCGGAGCAGTCTGTGTATAAGGTTTCTCTATGTTTTCTATTGTACCCCCAACCCGGGGTACCAGAGGAGTCTCTTGATAAGCTGATGTATCCCCAACCCGGGATACCAGATGAGTCTCCTTTTGGAGCTTATTTAAATCTAATTTCGGATCTGTGCCCCCAACCCGGGGCACCATAGGAGCTTCCAACTGAGGCTCTATTCCGTGGGTCTCCTTCTGGAGGTGTCCACTTACTATACGTGGTTCATTGCCGAGTCGTATCGAGGGCGAACCTTCTTGTAACCACGAACGAACGTACTCTGTTCTAGAATGGGCATCATCATCATAGTCAGTGTCATCGGCCGATTCTTCAGCCCTACGTAAGGTAACTTCAGCTAACTGTAATTTAATTCTGAGCATATCCTCCTGTGCCTTCAACGCTCGTTTGCGTACGTACCCCTTCTATCTGTTCAACAGGGCGTAACGTATTGTCTGATCTATTCTCTCCCAGAGACCACGGCTGTTTACTTAAATCTGTTTGCGTCTTAGCGCTGGAGGGCCGTGGTGTACTGGTTGAGGGTTGAGCCATGGACGATGGCGCGCTTACCTCTGATCCAACTGGTACTGATGGAGAGCGTGGAGGCTGCTCGTGGCGCAGGATCGGGTCTCGTGTCTGCTCTGCTGCTTTGCCTTGAGATCTAGTGGTCGGCATGTTGATCACTGACACTGTTTCACTTACGTAGGTTTACACAAAGTCGACAGTACGCACAAAAAATTATTACTGTTTATTTTACTATTTACTGTTTATATATTCACTATATACGACTGTCTAAATGCGAACGACTGTTATTAATTCACGCACTACTATTAACTGACGCACGAACGACACTGAGTTTATACTGAACTGTTTGTTTATTTTACTGGCTTTTAAAACGTAACGTGCACTGAGTTTATTTTTACTGTTATATACTTTACTATTCAATCACGCACACGTAACTGTTAACTGTACTAACTGACTGATACTGAACGAGTATAAAATCGCGCACACGTAACTGGCACTATTTACTGGCTTATATAATATGGTTATAAACACATATCAAACTTTCACTGACGTAACTTATACTGAACGTAATTTTGACTCTATTTAAAATTATAAAACACTGACTCTAATACTGTTTAGCAACACTGACTCTAACTATTCCTATTAGATTAATTCTAATTGGAATATAAAAATGCTGAAATAAATGGGTTAGACACACGGAAATCAACAATAGCTATGTGCGATTTATCCGACCGGAAGCTGACCTTACGGAACAGCAACGCTTTCTGCCGGCTCGCAATGGACACAACGGTCTGGATGGACTAGACTTAGAATATGCGATACGTCCGACCGGAAGCTGCCTATACAGACAGCGACCCTATGTGCTGGCTCGCAATTCAATCGTCAGATCAGATATCCGGCTCGCAAGGACCAGAAATATATCGGACGGCCTCGCGCGGGTGTCAGAAACTGTCTCGCGACAGAGTTGAACACCACTGGTCGGCTTAAGTCCGTGTCTATATGGGTGATAAGCGATTGATCGTTGGTATCAGTTTGCACACTTCCCTGCCCTGAGGTAAAGGTGGACTGTAAGCTATAGTGAACGAGTGCAGGAAAGTGGTTTCCGTGCGTCTCTACTGATAGCTTGAATCAGCCAGTTACGGCCCGATTCCGATTTATTTCCTGAAACGGATGCCAATAAAATAAAACAATAATATTCCGAGGAATAGTTATGTTCGGGATTATCGGCCCATTCAGGGTGTAGCGTCTGAGACAAAGTCTCGAAGACTACTACTGGCGACTCGGCTAAGAATTCGCAATTTGTTTACAGTTCGCGCCAGCTTTAGTACTCCGAAACTTTACCTTAACGAGGGCCGCTAATTCCGAGAACGTTTTTATTCATTTTGCACAACTGTTTTTACTATTGTTCACAACATTTTTCTTATACTAAATTTATATCTATTTACAATTGTTTATGTATCTATTGTTTAGGGTTGTGGAAAGTGGTTACCCATCCCATGGTAAGGTCATCTGGACTGTATATATATTTAATAATTCACAATATCGATTTTAATCTAAAAATGTTAGGGAATGGGGTCTATGTTACTACTTTAAAGCTAAATTATACAAAACTGTTTATGTACTGTTTACAAAACTATGTTTAGGCATTATCTACATATTATTGCACATTCTTTACACATTATTCTAAGACGATCTCGTAACATTTATTAGGTATTTTTAATACAGATTTACTCTCGCTATAAAACTACATCTTAACTAAGTTTACATGCTGCCAACATTACAAAACTAATTTTACTATACAATAAGGTGGGGTGATCGGCTCATGGCTCGACCAATAGGAAGACGGAATTTTACAGTTCTTATGTATCTAAGGGTCCGATTGCACTATGATCACTTGTTCACTTTAGTTTTCACTGATTATATTGATTTTTACACTCACACACACGAATCACTTTTTTAAACTGTTTTTATCTGTCGCGAACAATAGTTGATCCGTCGTCTAGGAGAGCGTAGGTCAACAAATCTCCCGCCGGTCCTGAAAGTCTGACAGGCGCTATTTTCAGGTAAGCTTGCCTAGGTGATCTATAATTTAAACTGGCGACTGTCTCCTCATGCGTGTCTGGTTTTGTCTCTGTTAGTCGGCTTTTTTTTGTGTAGTGAAGTAATCTATTATAAGATGTAATACATTGGTTTGTTTTTTAGCGAGCACCTCTTGTCCGAGTTTCCTTTTCTAAAAGTTTCACAGTTCAATGCGTAGTGTCCCTCAGAGCGCATATACGGCATTTAGATGTAATATTCTCCCCAGTGTGCCTCTCAGTGGCATTGAATGCTCTCTGTGGGACACGGCGGGTCGTCTGGTAATCTCTGATGGTTTCAGCTGGAGCGAAGGCACTACAGAAACGGGCATACTCGGTAACGTACTCGCTAAAAGATGCTAAGTCAGGTGTGGAGTTGTATTTCTCGGTATAAATTAAGTACCATAGTACACGCAATGAGTTCGGTAGTTTTTCTGTTAATATACGCGATAGTTCAGCATTTATTAAATAATGGTTCTTTTTCAACGCCTGAAGTGTTACGACGCTACTCCTAATACGACTGGCAAACGTACAGATGTCTTTAAGTGCTTAGGTGCATCGCGGTTATGCTCTTAGTTTATCAGTTTCTGATTGGGCTATTGAGCCAGGTCGTCCGAATTGGAGTTCTAATTCTCTTATAATATGATCTGGCTGTGCGTTGGCTATTAGTTCTAAGCTAAAGTTTCTAAAGCTCTGCCTTTAAGACTTCGTCTGAGCCTAGCTGTGTTTTCTATGTCATTAAAATAATTCTCAGTGGTGTCATATATTACTTTAAATGATAACCACTCGGTATGTGACCCGCTGAATATTGGTAGTGTCATTATGACCTTCGATCCCGATGGATACAAAAATGAAGACTCCATCGGTTTTCTATCAGCAAGTGGAAGTTAATTCAGAAATAAATGGTTTTAACATATTGTTACTATTAGCTTGTTCTATATTATAATGTTCTGTTGCGCCCGCAGCACGGGGCGCCGAAGCAGTCTATATATGAGGTTTCTCTATGTTTTCTATGGTACCCCCAACCCGGGGTACCAGAGGAGTCTCTTGTTGAACCTCGTGATAAGCGGATGTATCCCCAACCCGAGATACTAGATAAGTCTCGTTTTGGAGCTTATTTAAATCTAATTTCAGATTTGTGCCCCCAGCCTGGGGCACCATAGGAGCCTCCAATTGAGGCTCTATACCGTGGGTCTCCTTCTGGAGGTGTCCACTTACTAAATGTGGTTCGTTTCCGAGTCGTATCGAGGGTGAACCTTCTTGTAACTACGAACGAACATACTCTGTCCTAGAATGGGCATCATCATCATAATCAGTGTCATCGGCTGATTCTTCAGCCCTACGTGAGGTAACTTCAGCTAACTGTAACTTTATTCTGAGCATATCCTCTTGAGCCTTCAAAGCTCGTTTGCGCGCCATCGATTTATTATGCAAAGAGGATCTAGATCTAATAGTAACACCTAAGCCTGGTTCACGGCTCACTGGCTCAGCTGTACGTACCCCTTCTATTATATTCTGTTCAACTGGGCGTAACGTATTGTCTGATCTATTCTGTCCCAGAGACCACGACTGTTTACTTAATTCTGTTTGCATCTTAGCGCTGGAGGGCCGTGGTGTACTAGTTGAGGGTTGAGTCATGGACGATGGCGCGCTTACTTCTGATCCGATTGGTACTGATGAAGGGCGTGGAGGCTGCTCGTGGCGCAGGATCGGGTCTCGTATCTACTTTGCTGCTTTGCCTTGAGATCTGGTGGTCGGCATGTTGATCACTGACACTGTTTCACTTACGTAGGTTTACACAAAGTCGACAGTACGCACAAAAAATTATTACTGTTTATTTTACTATTTACTGTTTATATATTCACTATACAATGTACTGTCTAAATGCGAACGACTGTTATTAACTCACACACCACTATTATACTGACGCACGAATGACACTGAGTTTTTACTGAAGGACCAGAAATGGAGCGATCCGGCTCTGAAGGACCAGAAATGTAGCGGACGGCTTCGCGTGGGTCACGCACACTGTCTTGCGACAGAGTTCTTGCACCACTTGGTCAGCTTAAGCTCGTTTCTACATGGGGTGATGATTACGACCGTTGTACCAGTATGCACACTTCCCTGCCCTGAGGTGAAGGTGGACTGTAGCTATAGTGAACGAGTGCAGGAAAGATTTCCGTGCGTCTCTACTGATAGCTACCGATTCCGAATTGTTTCTGAAAAGGATGCCATTAAAATAAAACAATATTTATTCCGAAGAATTATTATGTTTGGGATTAGTGGCCCATTCAGAGTGTGGCGTCTGAGACAAAGTCTCGAAGACTACTGGCGACTCGGCCAAGAATTCACCCCCGAAGAGGTTGAGATCATCAAGGGCTTGCACACGCGCAAATCACCCGGCTCGGACGGAATCACAAGCAAAGTCATCAAACCATTCCCAGCTAGGCTACTCGTCCTTCTGACATTCATTTTTAACGCAGCGCTCAAAAACAAAATCTTTCCGCAGCAATGGAAAGCCGTGGTCATTGGAATACCCAAGCCCGGCAAAGACAAGTCCGAGCCGTCCAGTTATAGACCCATCAGTCTGCTTAAAGGCCTAGGGAAAATCTATGAGCGATTAGTATGCAATAGGCTGAACACATACGCGGAAGCAAACGGTCTCATACCACACGAGCAGTTTGGTTTTCGCGCCAAACACTCATGCGTACATCAGGTCCACCGCATCGTTGAGTTCATCAGCGGGCGGCTCGTACGAGGACTACTCACAGGGGTTCTCTTCTTCGACGTGGCCAAAGCGTTCGACAAAGTGTGGCACAACGGCTTAATCTACGACACACAGACTCGTACTCATCATACGAGACTACTCGTCGAACAGATGCTGACCGCACACTCAACGAACAACCGAGAGTAGGAAGGGGGGATGGCTCCGGGGGGTCGTTTGGCGGTAGTTGGGATCGGCAGGAGGTCTTCCTCGCCACCAGTTGCCCCAACCCAGCGTCCGACTAGCTTTACCCTGAAGGGGTAACGCTTTATGCGGATCGGGTCACCGCTCACTGGCTTCGTTGGCACCGTTAAGTTTCCACCAGTGTATTCCCTGAAGGGGCAAACGCGAGGGTGCTTGCAAAAACAAATTCGCGCTCGCAACTCGTCCGTAAACGGTCGAGGCGTGCGGGAAATTGCTCGGCTCGCACCTTACGACTCTCAAGTGGAGCGACTTTTACCCTGCAGTTAGAGATCGCTGTGATAACAGTGGACTTTTATTTTTGTCCTACGACGGACGGGTCGCTGTGAAAACAGCGGTTTGTTAAGCTTGCTGTAAAAACAGCGTTTGATGATCGCTGTAAAAACAGCGGACTTTTCCGACGAACGGATGGTCGCTATGATAATAGCGTTTAAGGACTAGCCAGGGCTTACAATATACGGAGTATATTGCGAGCAAGAGACACGTCCGATCGGTCCGACAGCTAGCTGTCGAATGCAATTTGTTCGTTCGCATTCCTCACTGTACCCCGCAAGGGGCACGTGGAATCTAGTCCGGGGCGATTGCCCCCTTCTAGAGAAGATCTTCGCCCCTCCTAAAATTAAGAGGGGGTCGTCGGGGCGGTTGTTATAACCTACGGTAGGTGGGGGAGGGGCTGCTCCTCTTCACGCCGCTCCGGCGGACCACCCCAGCCAGGTGAGATAATCGGTTGCCCGGTCAAGGTCGCGAGCTTGAAAATGAGACCCGCGAGCCAAACGCGGTCGAAGGCCTTTTCCACAACGTGTTCGCGCTTGTTGCGCGCTGCGGTGATCCGATGCATCACCCTCGATAGCTGGAGGGTCGTGCTGTGCTGGGCTCGGAACCCGAACTGCTCGGGTCTGGGGGCGATGTGTGGCGTGATGTGCCGCAGCAGTAGTCGCTCAAACAGCTTTGATAGTGTTGGTAGAAGCGTTATAGGCTGGTAGCTCGCCGGGAGGAGGATGTTCTTTCCCGGTTTGGGAAGAACAATGACGCGGCCTTCCTTCCATGTGTCCGGCAAGACTCCCGTGCGGACTATTCCTGTGAACAGTCTCGCTATGGCTGCTATTGTTCGATGAGGCAGGTGGCGGAGGGTGGCGTTTGTTATGCCGTCCGCTCCGGGAGCCTTCCTTGCTTTGGTCTTGCGTATGGGTCGTATCACCATACCGGGGGAGAAGTGGATGGGAGCGTCCTCGGGAGCTATCGGCGGCGCTGCTAAGTAGTCCTTATTGTATAGTTCTACTGCTGCGACGTGGTCTCCGCGATCAGTCGGGTTTGGCGAGAATTGGCCTTCTAAGTGACATGTGAGTATTGCGGCGCGGTCCTCGGCCCGGTACCTGAGGGTCCCGTCCGAGTGCTTGAGGGGGCGGACCGGTGGGGGCGTGTTCTTTAGGCGCCGGCACAGCCTATGGATGGCCAACCAGTTCCCTTCTACGGATTCGACGTGGGCCTCCCACTTCTCCGAGTTGTGGTTTCGAAGCTCTGTCTTGATTTCTCGGTGAGTCGGTTTAGTTCCGCTTTTATTAACGGGCAGCGCGTTCTCTTGTATTCCGCCCTGAGACGCCGCTGTGTTAGCTCAGTGGCTCGTACTGTTTTTTGAGGGCGTCCCATTCTTGTCGTTTCCAGGGCTTCTCTGATGCTGTCCGTCAGTTCTACCGCGAGCGTGTTGACGCCGTCGTCGGAGTTTGCGCGTCTGGACGGGGTTTTCCCCTCAAGTTCTCCGGTGAACTTGTGCCAGTTGGGGGCGGGGCGTGGCGTCGGCAGGGTTTGCCGGGTGGGCTGGTGGTGTAGTTCCACTAGTACTGGCTGGTGATCCTAACCCAGGTGCTCTTCCAGCACCTGTTGCGTGATCTGGCAGCTCAGGTTGTCATTGTGCACTATAATATCCAGCACGTCGGGGATATGGTTTCGGACTTCGGGATACCGCGCTGGGACCTCTGGTCCTAGTACGACGTATCCCCGGGCTTCCATGTCGTCCAGCAGCCGATTTCCATTTGGGTTTGCCATACTGAAATTCCACGCTGGGTGTTTGCAATTAAGGTCCCCGGCCATTATGACTTGGTAGGGGGAGTCTAGTACTTTGTGGATGTCGGTAATTGCTAGTCTGACTGCCGGCCCTTTGTACACGGCGTATAGCTGGGTTGGGGTACCTCCCATTAGTATTTCCACACCCAGCGTGTTGATGGACTCCGTATCTTTGTTTGGCAGCTGCTGGTGGATAATTGCACGTTTGACGAGAACTGCCAGACCACGATAGGGGCCGTGGGCAGTGGCTTCGTCCTTCCTGTAGATTATATATCCCGGGAAGCTGACCCGGATCCCAGGACCCAGGATTGTTTCACTGACTAGTGCAATGTCCACCTTGTGGTCTTTAAGTAGCTGGCGAAATCTTACGGCCTTCTCTTGGAGACCGCGGGCATTCCAGTGCAGGATAATCGTCTTGTTGGCCATTAGAGACGGGCCAGAATCTCTAATACGCAATTCTCTGCACTTCTTGGGGGTTCTTTCCGGCCGATTGGGCATCTAGGATGCTTTTATGATCCTGATTGCCATCTGGACAATCGTCTACCCAGCTTGGGCTGTGGGGGGGCTGGATGGTGCGGCCGGAGTGCGCTTCTCCTTCTTTGCTCTGGTGGATTCTGTTACGGTTTGGGCCTTTGAAGGTTGAGCGGTAGGGGATGGAGGGGCCGTCATTCCCCCCCCCCCCCCCCTCTGCGTCCACTTTTGTCTTCCTCTTCTTCCCTCCCCTTTTCTTCTTTCTCTTTTTATTCCCACCGCCCCTCATGGGGGGGTCGTTAGCCTCGGCCATTAATGTGACTGGTTGGCTTCTCTAGCCCTGTGGTTGGGGGTGCACCGAAGCTGGTCTCGGGCGGGAGTCGCCGGTTTGGACAACAGTACCCGCTTTTTGTTTCTGGCTTCTTTTCTGAAGATGGGACAGTTTGTGTGGTTTGCAGGATGGTCCCCCCCGCTGTTCGCACACGTGGCTGGCTCCTCCCTTGGGCGTGGGCATGCCTTCGCCGCGTGTCCGTCTCCACATCGTACACAGGCTTGAGGTCTGTGGCATTGGTGGCTAGAGTGGCGGAATTTCTGGCATCTGTGGCACTGTGCTGGGCGGCGCTTGCCTCGCCATGCCTCTATGCGCACTCCGGGTATCCCGAGCATTTCATCAATCTCGTAGATTGCGGGAGTGGTATTTTTGGCCCTCTTTATAATGGCCATCAATATGCAACCAGGCCTTTCCCCACGGGCCTGGATGTTCCTTACATATTCGGCCTCGTGGCCGAGTGCAAGGAGCTCTTCTGCGACTTCCTCTGGAGTGGCATCGCTAGGCAGTCTCCTTATGGCGACTTTCAGGCTTCGTTCTGCCGGGAGGGAGTACGAAAACCATGAGAGGATTTCGGTTTTCTCCAACTCTGACAGGTAGGCCTGGATCAGCCTGTATTCCCCCTCGTCTTTAGGGGTAAATCTTATCCCCTTCCCAAAGGGGCGGGCATTTGCGGTTTTCCCTAGTTTTTGTTTTAGGATCCGCATATGGTGGGCCTAGTTTGGGAGGTGCTCCACTATAAGTGGAAGGTATCTGGGCCTCCTCGCACTCTTGTTGGGGTCCTCCCTATCCTGGGGAGCTGCATCCTGTGCGGCTATTGCGGGGGGGGGGGGGGGGGGGGGGGGGGGTTCCGGCCCTTTGTGCCGGAGGGACGGCTGCTGATGCAGTCACCTGCGCGAACGTACCCACCCCGGGCATGACGGTTGCCTGGAGGGTTGTGCCCGCTGGGGGAACTGCGTTTTGGGTACTGGGCCGAGTTTGTGGGACGCAGTGCCTCTTCGTCCCGGAGTCTGACTCGGACTCGTCTGGGCTTCTTTGACGTCTTTGGGGTTTTCAGGGTGGGCAATCTTTCAAGGGACTGAGACTTAATTAGCACCTGCTTACCTTTAGCAAAGTAGTGCAGCGCCTCTTGCGTCCGGGTCCGCGGCATTGGGGTTGCTTGCCGCTGGCTTCTTTCCCTTGTGGGCGCCGGCTCTGCCTGAGCCCTTTCGCGGGGCAGACTCTGCTGACGCCATGGAGTCTGTTTCTGTCGCGGCGAAGGAGTGCATCGATGACACGGATGGCGTCGGGGAGAACAGCGTCTCCTTCGTCTCCTTCTTGCTATTGGTGTTTTTCGGGGTGGGTGACCCCGATGCGGCACTCGATGATGCGCAGGATCCCGCGCGGGAAATCGGATTCGACGCGGTCAGGCGCGAGCGATGCGCGAGCGCGTGCGCCGCTGCCTGCGCCGACGAGGCGCGGGGGTCGCGTTGGGTGCCGGGCGGCGCGCGGGGGTACGCGGACAGGTCGCGGGGCGCGGACGCGTGGGCGGCAACGCCGCCAGCCAGCGGTGGCTCCCCCCCGGTGGGGGCTGTCGACCTTGGGGGTATTGGTTTAATGGGAATACCCTGAGTTCTCACATAGGGAGGACTGGGGGTCCTGTATGCGGGGAAACTCGGTGGGTATTCCGCCAATATCGTTGACATCGATAATGTCGACGGGGTTGGGGAGCCCTTAGAAGGGCTGTTTCTCTTCTTGCCTTTGGGCATGGTTATCACTGAGACGGGCCGACCGCGACCGCTCAGTTCCCACGGGGGAAACTGGGCCTCAAAACGGCTACTAACTGGGCCCCGCTTCCGCTCTCGGTGCGCACGGGTACGTCAAAGCGTCCGTGCGGCACAAGTAAACGAAAAAACAAAAGCTGTTACGTCTCGCTCAGCGGTCCGTAGCGATCCTGCAATTTGTTCAATATTCGTGCCAGCTTAAGTACTCCGAGCCTTTACCGTAACGAAGGCCGCTAATCCCGAGAACATTTTTATTGAAATTGCACAATTATTTTCATCTTTATTTACATGCATTTTCTTATGTTAAACTTATATCTATTTACAATTATCTTTACATGACTATTGTTAGGGTTGTGGAATGTGGTCACCCATCTTATGGTAAGCTTATTTAGACTGTATATTTATTCAATAATTAACAATATCGGTATAAAGGTTAAAAGGTTAGCGAATGGGATCTAATATACCACTTTAAAATTGAATTACATAAAAACTGTTTATCTGAGGTTTACAAATTATGTTTAGGTATCATCTATATACTGTTACACATTCTTTACAATTATTTTCTCATTAGTTCTGATTATATTAATTACCTATTTCTTACACAGAATTACTTTTACTTAAAAGACGAAATGAGAGTTTTTATGTTTTTATGGGTCCGATTGCACTATGATCACTTGTTTTGATTTTTAATTTTACTGATTATACGAACTATTTACACTCACACACAAATCACTATTTTTAATTGTCTTTTCTGGTGTCTGTCCCGAACAGGAAGTATTAATTTGGTGAATAAAAAAATATTACAACACCCATATATTTTTCCTTTCACTTGAACATTATTACCATACATTATCAAAAATTGTTTTTTTCTTTCGCCAAAGTAATACCTCCAGATGATTTTGTTATCGAAACTGTGCCCAAATTCTTGTTTTCCAAAACGACTATAAAATCACTTTGTAAATACATACAATTAGCTGTCCTCGTGCATAGCTTCTTTTTTTAATTTGTGCACAAACAAACAAAGATTTGGTTTATTGGTTATTGTTAAAGCGTCAAAGCGCCTGAACCATTTCTACTCGCAACGACAGATGCAGCGGTATATGCACTATGTCATTATGCTCAGGCGCAGCTTGTGTCAGTAGTTTTAATTAAAGTTTAAGTTTTTGAAAATTGTTAATGACTTTTGAGCTTTTGCACTAAATACAAGTCTTGTTCACATCTCTGAATTTTATTTGCCGAAAACCAAGTCCATTTTCGTACAGGTATTCATTCGAACATTCATCAAAATAAAAAAAAAATCCAAAGATTCCAAATTCAAAAATATTTTATTTTGCATAGACCATTAAATCGGAACTTACAAAACGTCAACATAAAGTAAATATTAAATACTAACTAATACTAGTAAATGGTCCGTACACTCCAAGTGCAATGAGTGCGTCCCTGACTGCCCAGTTGCCGAGGTGATAATTGATCGGTTAGGGGACCGCACACTCAACAAACAACTGAGAATAGGAAGGGGGATGGGTCCCGGGGTCGTTTGGCGATAGTTGGGATCGGCAGGTCTTGCTCGTCACCGGTTGCCCCAACCCAGCGTCCGACTAGCTTTACCCTGAAGGGGTAACCTGCGTGGATTCCTTTTTGGGGATTTCCCCTTGTGGAGGCTGAATCTCAGTGCCCAGAGGAGCACCGGTCCTGGGGGACGGCGCGCGCCTGGCCGCCAGGCGCCAGAGCGCCAGCCACTCCCGGGCTTCAGCATGATGATGTGCCCCTCCTTCCAGATGTCTGGGAAGACGCCCGTGCGCACTATTCCCACGTAGAGGCGGGCGAACGCGCCGCCGGTCGGAATGGGAGGTGGGGCAGGGGGGTGGTGTTGGTTATACCGTCCGCGCCGGGCGCCTTCCTCAGCTTGGTGCGGCGTATCTCGCGCAGCACCATGCCGGGGGAGAAGTGGATGGGGTCCTTTTCGGGGGCTATCGGCGTGGAGAAGTACTCTCGAAGGTGTTCCACGGTGTTTATCACCTGCTGGTCTAGGCAGGTCGGGTTCGGCGAGAACTGTACTTCGAGGTGGCGTGCGAAGATGTCGGCGCGTTCCTGCGCTCGGTACCTTGGCGCCCCGTCCTCGTGCTCCAGTGGGCGCACCGGAGCTGGGGTGTTCGTAAAGCGGCGGCATAGCCTGTGGATAGACGACCAGTCGTCCGCGATGGTGTCTATGTGCTCTTTCCAGCTCTCGGTTTCATGAGTGCGCACTTCGGCCTTCACTCGCTCCGCGAGCCGGTTCAGTTCGGTTTTCACTCTCGGGCATCGTGTCCGTATCCACTCCTTTCGGAGGCGCCTCTTGGCGGTAATCAGGGACATTATATGTGCTCCGGGAGTCGCTCCATGCGATCCCGGGTCCTTCCACGGGTGTTGGCCTCCTCGAGGGCGCCTCTGATGGCTGCGGTTAGCTCTTCCGCGAGAGTGTGCACATCGGCCGCGGAGGTGACGGGCCGGGTCGGTGTCGTGGTTTGTAACGCTCCTGTGAACGTGATCCAGTTGATGGATGGACGTGGCGCGGGAGGGACGGTCCGGGTGGGGCGGTTGTTTACCACCACCAACACTGGGTGGTGATCGGACTCCATACTGTCCGCTAGCACTTCCTGAGATAACTGGCTGTCTACTCGGTCGTTAAAGACTATGATGTCCAGCACGTCGGGGCTTTGGTCCGGGTGTTCCGGGTACCGGGTCGGAACTTCCGGTCCAGATACCGCGTAGCCCCGGGCGTCAGCGTCCACCCTGAGTAGCGCGATTCATTAGTTACTGCGGAGTTCCACGTTGGGTGCTTCGCGTTGAGGTCGCCTGCGATGATGACTGGGCCTTGCGCCTGCAGCAGCCCATGCAGTCTATTATCGGGAAGGATAATGCTGCCGGGGGAATCAATTGCGATAGCGCTCGACCGCGAGAGACGACCTGGCTGGGTGCCGCGGACCTGGCTGGGTGTCGAGGTTTCGGGGCAGACTCCGGGAAGGGAGCTGCTACATCTGTCATCTGCCTGACAGGTGCTTGGGAGCCCTCAGATGGGCTGTTTTTCATCACCTCATGACTCCCTGGGGAGCCAGAGGAGTGTTAGGTACGCGAACGGGCTCCTGGGGGGCCCGTAAACTCCGACATTTTAGGGGGTGCGGTGCACGGCCGTGACCTAATAAGCGATGGCAAGGCAAGCGCGACGCAACAGCGCGCGCGCGCACGCCGGCGAGTACGGCTGTGTCCAACGCGGACACAGGTATGACGTGCTATGCGTCATAGGCAAAGTACACTATAACTAGGAAATAATATTATATAAACAACACGTATCAATAAACAATAATGTCAGCACTAAACTTATATGAGTAAAACCCCACTCTAAATCTCAATAAAATCATGTAGAATAATTAGTATATAAGAGTGTGTAAATAGCAAATAAATTAATCTTGTTCCAACTGGTAAAACATCTTTTACTTACTCCGCAACATTGGTGACCCCGACGTGATTTCCTAGTGCTGATATAATTGCAGGCCAACTGCAGCCCTGAAAAGGTTTTCAGCAGCAAACCTAGGAACTATCACAGATCATTGTGGAGCTATATTTGGGAAAATTCACCCAACAGCCCACCAGCTTACCGACCACCACCATCAGCGAAATAGCACATTTCAGTTGGCTTCCCACAAGCGGGTCTAACCAGCTGAAATTTCAAGAGGCTAAACGCAATCATGGCACCGATAATTCCAGCCGGAACACCGTCAAAAAACCCCGGCACATCAGCTGAATCAATCAGCGACAGCCAGGTGGTGGCTGCAATTAGCATTACGGAGAAAATACCATCGTTTTGGACAGATTCACCGCGCTTATGGTTCGCGCAATTCGAGGCCATCGTAGCCTCCCAAAAGCAAGGTGACGAATATAAATATAATAGCGTCATCGCAAAATTACCAAAAGAGGTCATACATCAGGTTAGCGACATCCTGACGTCACCGCCAAACGCAGACAAGTACCGTAAAATCAAGGAAAGATTAATTGCGTGCTATGAGGAAAGCGAACAACGACGCTTCCACAAATTGCTATCGGAGATGGACCTAGGTGACTCAACACCATCACAGCTGTTGAGAAAAATGAAAGAAGCCAGCTGCGACAAAATGACCGAAGATACCATCAGATTATTATGGTTCAGACAGCTTCCGGTATCAATCACCTCCATATTGGCAGTCTCCGAAGACCTCGACCTCACAAAATTATGCGAAATGGCGGACCGAATTTATGAAAATATGCGCTATAAAACCAAAACAAACAACTCGTCACAGGAATCCGCTGACTTAATAACAATGCTGACGTCACAAATTGCAGCTATGCGAGTTAAAATAAACGAGCTCCGCGGTATGAGTAATCGCCGACCGATGCAACGCAGCAAATTCCGAGCAAGGTCGCAATCACGCTCACGGTCACGTACACGGCTATGTTATTATCACAGAAGATTCAAAACAAAAGCATATAAATGCGATCAGCCGTGCTCGTGGATAAATAAAACCGATAAAAATTCGGGAAACGAGAACTAGCGCAGAACACGACGGGACTCTGTGCCATACAACCCGCCAACCGTCTAACTATAACCGACTCAAACAGTGGTTATAGGTTTTTAGTAGACACGGGAGCAAATATTTCTGTATTACAAAACGCACAGGGTAAGGAAAACGCGAGCAACTACAAACTGTATGCCGCAAACGGGTCAATTATTGAAACTTATGGCGAAAGCACATTAACGCTAAATCTGGGGTTACGCAGACCTTTTACTTGGACGTTCGTAATCGCCGATGTAAAAATGCCTATCTTAGGAGCTGATTTCCTAGAGCACCACAGATTATTAGTGGATCTATACGGCAAAAGGCTGATCGACCAAGAAACAAAATTAACGACGCCTGCGAAAATTGCAAGAGAAACACACATGCCTTCAATTAGATCCATCGACGCGAAATTACCCGAACATATAAAGCGCCTGTTAGAGAAATACGTAAACGTCACTAGACCAAGACCATTTAAAAAACCCACAGAGCATGGAATACAGCATCACATCATAACAAAAGGTCCTCCAGTTTATGCCCGCGCGCGCCCACTACCACCCGACAAATATAAGGTAGCAAAAAAGGAATTCCAAGAGCTAATAAACTTAGGAATATTAGAACCTTCCAGTAGTCCTTGGGCATCGCCTCTCCACATGGTAAAGAAAAAGAATGGGGAATGGAGACCGTGCGGAGACTACCGCGCGTTAAATAAAATAACAGTTCCCGACAGATATCCCTTGCCAAGACTGTTAGACTTTACATACATCGCAAGTGGAAAAACAATATTCAGCAAAATTGATATAAAGAAGGCGTTCCACCAAATCCCTGTTGCGGAACCAGAGAAGACCGCAATAATCACGCAAATGGGTTTATTTCACTGGAATTTCATGCCATTTGGACTCAGAAATTCAGCTCAAACGTTCCAGAGGTTTATGGACTCCCTGTTCAGAGACCTGGACTATATATATGTCTTCGTGGACGACATACTCATAGCAAGTCAAAATACCGAACAACATTACGTTCAAATAGAGGAAGTATTCAATCGCCTAAGTAAAAACGGCATCTCAATCAATACGAGCAAATGCGAATTCGAAAAGACAGAGATAGATTTCTTAGGTTATCATATAACGAGCCAAGGAATCACCCCCACGTCTGAGAAAGTACGAGCAATAAACGAATACCCAAAACCAAAGGTGGTAAAGGAGCTACGTCGATTTTTGGGAATGATGAATTTCTACAGAAGTAGCATCCCACACGCCGCCAGACACCAAGCTCCGCTCAACAAATACTTAATAAACTCCAAAAAGAATGACAATACGCCAATCGAGTGGAATACGGAAGCTAACCAAGCATTCGAACACTGCAAACAGGACATAAGAGATGTCACAACACTCGCATTCCCGGAAACAGACACACCACTAGCCATTATGACAGATGCTAGTTTAAAATGTGTAGGCGCCGTACTTCAACAAAAAGTTCAAGGAAAATGGAAACCCATATCATTTTTTTCAAAAGGGTTAAGCGAGACACAAACAAAATATTCCACATACGATCGAGAACTACTCGGTATTTACATGGCAATAAAAAACTTTAGACGACTAATAGAAGGTCGCACATTTACAATATACACGGATCATAAGCCACTGATTCATGCATTCGACAAGAAGCAATCAGTGGATGAATCCCCTAGAAGAATAAGGTACCTAGAATATATTGCACAATTCTGCACAGACATAAGGCACGTCACGGGCAGCGAAAACGTGGTAGCCGACGCACTATCACGGGTAATAGAAACAATAGAACTACCCCAAATTCTCAACTGGCAAGAGGTAAAAAAATACCAAGACAGTGACCCGGAGTTAACAAAACTAAAACAAAATAGGTCACTAAAAATGGCACTGGTACCAATACAAAACAATAATATCAAAATTTATTGTGATATATCCACCGGTACAACAAGGCCATACCTACCACAAAAGTTTAGAAAAACAATTTTTGATAGTTTTCACAACATGAGCCACCCAGGGAAAAACACAACAAAAAAGTTGATAACCGCAAAATACGTCTGGACTAGCATGCACAAAGACATTTACGAAATGTGCAAAACATGTTTACAATGCCAGCAATCAAAAGTTCAGCGGCACACAGTATCACCCCTGGGCAAATTTATGCCAGCAGAACGATTTAGCCACATACACATAGACATTGTGGGCCCCCTAACGACATCACAAAACAAAAGATACATCGTCACTATGATCGATCGTTGTACGTCATGGCCAGAAGCATATCCTATTTCGGACATCACAGCAGAAACTGTAGCCAAAACCTTATACGATGGCTGGATCACACGTTTTGGATGCCCCAATTATATAACAACGGATCAAGGACGACAATTCGAGTCTGAGCTATTCAGAAGCCTAACCAAATTCCTGGGTATACAAAAAATCCGTACTACACCATATCACCCTCAATCAAACTCCAAAGTAGAAAGACTGCACAGAACCATGAAAGCAGCTTTGATGGCAAGAGGAAATACCGAAAATTGGACGAAAGAATTACCATCGGTATTATTCGGGATACGTACCAGTATTCGACAAGACACTGGATACTCAGCAGCCGAATTGGTCTACGGAACAACAATAAAATTACCAGCAGCATATTTTGGCGACTGTTCTAAAAACACAACATACGCAGAGTTTGTGGAAAAAATTAAAGATAACATAACGCACATGACGTCAATTCCACAACGACAAAGCTCAAACAAAAACATATTCGTACACCCACGCTTAGCCGACTGTACACACGTATTTCTACGATGCGATAAGCTACGTCCTACGCTCACACCGCCTTACGACGGACCATTTCTCGTAGTCAAACGTGACAACAAAATAGTCACGATCAAGCGAAACGGCAGGGAAGTGAACGTGTCGATTGACAGGCTAAAGCCAGCATTCACGACGAGCGACGACAAGAAAGAAGCTCAAAATCAAGAGCAAGATAAGGCAGAGCCAATTCAAAACATAAAAAGAACACGTTCGGGAAGAATATCACGACCCACCGTCCGTTTCAAACAATGATATAAAAAGGGCAAAATGAAAATAAAAGTCACTCCACAGCAAGCCACAAGAAACAACACACAAGATGGGAAGCAGTCAAACCCACGAAAAGGAACAAATAAACATGGTGCAGAACAATAACCTGGCAGAAAAGGAAGAAAAGAACACACACATGGCAGCAGAAATTGAAAAAATAAAAATCTGTATCGGAGTACTCATCGCTATAATTATACTAGCAGCAATAATAATAACAATCACCAGACTCGTACGGAAAACTAACAAAGTCATGGACAAAAAGATAAACAAAATAATCAAGGAAATGCAACAAGTGTAACCAACTGCAGAAAAAGTACAACATCAGCAAACATTTTTATAAAGGGGGGAGTACTATGACGTGCTATGCGTCATAGGCAAAGTACACTATAACTAGGAAATAATATTATATAAACAACACGTATCAATAAACAATAATGTCAGCACTAAACTTATATGAGTAAAACCCCACTCTAAATCTCAATAAAATCATGTAGAATAATTAGTATATAAGAGTGTGTAAATAGCAAATAAATTAATCTTGTTCCAACTGGTAAAACATCTTTTACTTACTCCGCAACAACAGGCGCAATCCTCACTGCAGGCCGCACGCTGACGGCTAGTCGAGCTTATCGGCGTCTTGACGTCCGAACTCATTCGGGATTCTGAGGCTGCAGCTGCTCCACTTCCCGCAGAAAGCGACGGTTGGCGCACTGCAGTGTATTGAGCGCTGCTCCGAGAGACATGCGGGTTATCTCGTCCATCGGCATAGTCTCGTGGGTTTCTTGTATGAGGACAATCGCGGTTTGCAGCCTGTCCAGGTAGAGCATCTCCAACTCGTTGATGTAATCCATTATCTGGCAAGGTCCGCTACCTACATACAGGAATCTCGCATCTGCTTGTATCTTCTCGTGAACCGTCGCTGGGGCGGGTGCCGGCGACGTTGGGGGCGGGGCCAGCGTCGAGGGGGGCGGGGCTTGGCTCCTCCTTCTCGTTCGCTGGGGCAGTCTTGTTGAGCTTGTTTCGTCTCCGGCGGCGCTTCCCTCGTCGGGAGTGCTGGCTGGCCCCTCGGGAGGTGGGCGCGTTCGCTTCCGCCATGAGCGAAGCGCCCGCGGTCCTCTCACCGAGGGGGCTTGGGTTCACCGGCGCAGGCGCGGTAGGCACGGCCCCGCGTCTGGTGATGGTAGCCGTGCCCGCCTTCTTGTTCCGGGCCTCACGTCTAAAGACGGGGCACTGGAAAAAGTTGGCGGGGTGATCGCCACTTGCAGTTTTTGCAAGTGGCGGGCTGGTCTCGGGGGCGCGGGCAGTCTCTCGCGCGGTGCTCGTCGCCGCACTGCACACAGGCCAGTGTGCGGTGGCAGTTCTGGCTGGAGTGACGGGCGGTTTCACACACACACTTGCGGGATGTGTGGAAGCAGATATTGGGGCTTATACCCCATCCTGCGACGTTCCACTCTGCCCCTAAATAGGGTGCAGGTCCTGGTTGTCGGCATATAGCCTGTCGTCCTCTGGGTTCGGGCGCCGGCCCGCCTTCCGCGCCGACCGGCGGACGCCCCAGCCGGGTGAGATCACTGGTAGCCCAGTGAAGGCCCAGCTGAGCGTTACCTTGGTGCGCAGCGGGAGGCGCGAGGTGAACACGGGCCGCAGCTGCGCGCGGACTGCGCGCGCCTGCGCGACCGCGGTGCGCGCGTGCGCCGCCATGCTGAGGCTGCGGTCGATGGTGACGCCGAGGTACTTGGCCTGTGGCGTCCACGGGATCTCGGTGCCCTGCAGCTTCAGCGACGGCGGGAGCTTTTTGTGGAGATCTATCGCCTGTGACTTACCGGGGTTAGCTGCTAGGCGCCAACGCGCCAGCCAGTCCGGCAGCAAGTCCAGGGCGTGCTGGGTCTTCCTAGCGGCGTGGGCGAGGGCGATGCTGGTGCTGATGTACGCGGCGTCGTCCGCGTACAGGGCCAGCTGGGCGCCCTCGCCCACGGGGATGTCATCTGTGTACCTGCTGTAGAGCACAGGCGATAGGCAGCTGCCCTGAGGTACGCCCGCCGTGATGCGGTGCGGGGCGGAGGTCGCGTCTTCTACGGCGACCCTTAAGGTCCGGTTTTGCAGGAACGTTGCTATCAGCTTGACCACACGTCTGGGCGTCTTGGATGTAGAAAGCTTGTAGACGAGGCCCGCGTGCCACACTCGGTCGAAGGCCTTCTCCATGTCGAGGAATACCGCGACGGCGTGTTCGCGCTTGTTGCGTGCCGCGGCGATGAGGGTACTGTAACCCTCGACAGTTGGAGAGTCGTGCTGTGTTCAGGCCGGAACCCGAACTGCTCCGGTCGGGGTGTGATGTGGGGCGTCAAGTGGCGTAGCAGCAATTGCTCTAATAACTTCTAGGTGGTAGGCAACAGGGTGATAGCCCGATAGCTCCCCGGCTTCAGCACGTTCTTCCCCTGCTTCAGCAGCATGATGATGCGCCCCTCCTTCCAGACTTCTGGGAAGACGCCCGTGCGCACTATGCCCGTGTAGAGGCGGGCGAGCGCGGCAACGGTTCGGGGTAGTAGGTGGCGCAGGGCGGTGTTTGTGATGCCGTCCGCGCCGGGCGCTTTCTTCAGTTGGGTGCGACGTATCGCGTCTCGCACCACGACAGGGGAGAAGTGAATCGGGTCTTCTTCGGGGGCTATCGGCGTGGCGAAGTAGTCCCGGAGGTGTTCCACCGTCTTTATGACGTGTTGGCTTAGTTGGGTAGGGTTCGGTGAGAACTGCGCCTCGAGGTGGCGCGCGAAGGTGTCTGCGCGGTCCTGCTTCCGGTAGCGTGTCGTCCTGTCCTCGTGCTCCAGAGGCCGCACGGGAGCTGGGGGGTTCGTGAAGCGGCGGCACAAGCGGTGAACGGACGTCCAGTCGTCCGTGATGGCGTCAATGTGATTTTCCCAGCTCTCGGTCTCGAGCGTGCGCACCTCTGTTTTCACACGATCCGTGAGCCGGTTTAGTTCGACTTTTATCCTCGGGCATCTTGTTCTGATCCATTCTTTCCTGAGGCGCCTCTTGGCGGTTATTAGGGCCATTATGCTCTCCGGGAGGCGTCTCACGCACTCCCGGGTCGCGCCCTGGGTGTTTACCGCGCCGAGGGCGCCTTGGATGGCTGTTGTCAGCTCCTCCGCGAGGATGTGCACATCGGCCGCGGAGGTGACGGGGCGTGACGGCGTCGTCGTCTCCAACGTTCTTTCGAATCGCGTCCAGTCGATGCGGGGACGTGGCGCGGGAGGGACGACTCGGGAGGGATGGTTGTTCACCACTACGAGCACCGGTTGGTGATCGGAACCCGGGTTGTCGGCTAGTACCTCTGGCTGTCTACTTGGTCGTTGTGAACTACTATGTCTAGCACGTCGGGGTTTTGGTTTCTTTGTTCCGGGTAGCGCGTGGGGACTTCCGGTCCCGTCACCACATAGCCGCGGGCGCCGACGTCCACCTTGAGGAGCGCGCCTGCGTCATTCATGACGGCGGAGTTCCACGCTGGGTGCTTCGCGTTCAGGTCTCCGGCAATGATTGTGGGGCACGGCGCCTGTAGCGGCCCGTGCAGGTCTGTGACCACGAATGGTACTCGGGGTGGATTGTAGGCCTCGTACAGGCGCAGTGGCGCTCCGCCCATGTGCAGCTCCACACCCAGCTGTCTCATGGTACTCCCCGTCTGATCGGGGAGAGGTTGATGGACCAGGCGTCGCTTAACCAAGACAGCCAGACCTCGGTAGGCCGTCCCGAGTGGTGTTGGGGATTCCTCTTCTCTCCGGTAGACGAGATATCCTGGGAATTTTATTTTTACTGCAGGTCCCAGAAGCGTCTCGCTTATCAGCGCCACGTCTATCCGCTGTGCCTGCAGTTAAGTCTAAATTGGACCGCCTTTTCTCTTAGACCGCGGGCATTCCAATGTAGCAGACGTAATGGGGCGTGACTATCCATAAAATTGGGTCAATAGTTCCATTACGCCCGCTATCATTATTGGGTATAAGTCCTTCATGCTCTTCCCCTCCATCAGCGCGGTTGTGATGGTTTGGAGGACGCGTAGGATGACTCGCTTTAGTGAGCCCTATGCTGGGGCTGCTTGGGCCGGATTCGCCACATGAGCCCGCGGCCTTGGGTGCATGGGGGCTCCTTGTTCGCCTCGTGCCTTCGCCCTCCTCCCCTCTGGCTCGGGGTGGGCGACATGCGTGGGCGCTGGGCAGAGTTCGGTTGTTGGTGGGGGGACTGTCTGTCCCTCTTCACTCTTAGAGGGGCCCTTCCCCCTCTTTCGGTTTCGTCATTTAGTTTTCGCTCTAGTGGGGGCTCCTCGAGCTATGGGTGCGTTCGCTGCCGCGATCAACGATGACCCTAGGCCCTCCTCCCCCAACGGTTGCGCCCTTATAGGCGCTGAGTACCGGTGCGGCTCTCCCGTACGCGCAACAGTTCCGGCTTTCCTATTTCTATGGTGAGCCCAATTTGGAAGGAATTCCACTATTAGTGGGGGGTACCGTTTTTTAGTTGTGGTGTGCTGCGTGGGTAGAACTTCCGACGTTTCGGGCGTCGGCGGTCTGGGTGTGGACGGCGGCGACCTTGCCGTCGCGGCGTAGGTCTGGGAGGAGGAGGGTGCGGCTTGCGTACACAGTGGTGCACGGCTGTCAGCCGCGGGGCACCTCCGCTTCGCCTCCTCCCCCTCCCCCTCCTCCAAGGGTTCCCGATGACGGCGGGAGCTCCTGTGGGGACTAACCTGCATCCTATGAGGGGTGCGTTGGAGCTGTGGGGCCGGTCGCGCCTCACTCGCTGAGTCGTCCGTGGCGGCGGTTGACTTGGCGGTCGTGCGCTCCGGGCTCCAACCTGACTTCCTCTTGTTCTTCAGGGGCGTCTTCCTCCTTGTGGTGGTGGAGCGCGGGATGTCGTCTTCACCCTCTCCCAGCCCGTGCGAGCGCAACGAGCTGAGCGACCTCTCCGACTCCGCACCCGAGGCATCCGAGAAGTGCAGGGCCGGAGAGTCTACACTCTGTGTCATTACCTTGGCTGGCGGGGTCTTGCTGGTAGACAGCTCCGGGAAGTCATCTATTATCGGGAGCGGGGGAATCACTTTAGATAGCAGACGGCCGCGAGAGGTGACCTGACTGGGTGCCGCGGGCGGGTGCGCTCTCCGAGGGGCGGTTCCCGTCGGCGGGGGTTTTGGGGCAGACTCCGGGAAAGCCCTCAGAAGGGCTGTTTTTACTCACTTCACGACTCCCTGGGGACCCAGAGGGGAGGTAGGTACGTGAACGGGCTCTTGGGGGGCCTGTAAACTCCGACATTTTTAGGGGCGCGGTGCGCGGCCGTGACCTACGAGTGGTTGCTCGGGAAGCGCGACTCAACAGCGCGCTCACGCACGCCGGCGAGTACGCCTGTGTCCAACGCGGACACAGGCGCAATCGCCGTAGGCTCGCGCGACTGGAGATGAAAAAGGGTCCGTATGGAAAAGCAAAACGTTACGCGAGACGACACGCAACGGATTCTCGGCACCACGGGCGGTCCGGGCGGTTTCATAGGGATGCGCGGAGCTTAAGTACTCCTTTTTTTTCTATAGCCCGCTGGGGGACTTAATGCTGGCTAATGATACATTTATTCCTAACATTATATACAATATTTCTCACTTTCCAATTTAGCCTACTGTTTCAAAACGTATTTATCTATCATATAACCTTAACCTAATACAATAACAAGCGGTCCTCAGGTGGCGGCGTGCCTCGGCGTACTGGACACCAGTAAATAAAACAATATTTATTCCAGAGAATAATTATATTTGGGATAAGTGGCCCACTTCGGGGTGTAGCGTCTGAGACGAAGTCTCTAAGACTACTGGCGACTCGGCTAAGAATTCGCATTTTTTTTTGTGTGTGTGTGTGGGGTGTGGTTTGTTGGCCGACAGGCCTCTACAACCTTACGCGGACAGTGTGGCGAGCGCATAGGGCTCTCAGCCAAAGTTGATTTTAACAACTAAACTATGTGTGTGTGTAAACGTCAAACTATGTAAGTAGTCGTCCATGTTAGTGGCTGTTGACGAAGGCTACTACCGCTCTGTCCGGCGTTCCAGTTTTTTTGCAAAAATCGCTTTACACGACGAACTGGTTGGACAGCACACTCAATAGAGTGTGCTGTCCCCTAACCGCTCAATTATCACTTAGGCAACTGGGCAGAGGGACTACCTCATTGCACCTGAAGTGTATGACCAGCTGTTTAGGTACAAAACAACATACTAAACACATCCTCGCAACTTGGGGAGGGATTAGGTCGCGTCAGCGTAGCTTACATAGGTCGTATTAGGGCCACATCAAATTTTTACAGTGGCTTCCCTTAACTGCAGTCCAGGGTAGGCGGGCAAGACGGCGTGATGGCCAACCCTTCCCCGGTCGAGCTCTTGGAGCTTATTTTAAAAGATGCCGCTGCTCCTCAAGCAGCCATACGAGAAGATCATACCGGATCACCCGTCTCAACCAGGGATGTCATGTGGTGACACCACACCAAAACCATTATCATCAGCAACCGAAAGGAATAGGGACCCCGCGTTCCCACCCTCTAGCTGACCACGCAGCACGGCTCAGAGTCCCCCACGCGAGAGCGCAGTCCGCTCAGTAGGTCTCCCGCCACTACCGACACCGGAAACAGCAGCTCCGAAATGGAGACTAACTGCACCTCGTCCGCTTCAGACGCGGGAACCGCCTCTTCTCCGAATGACTCAGATGATGACGTCGTGAGAAAGAAGGGCCCCAAAGCCGCACAGGCGCCGCCTTCGGGGAAAGAGCCGAAAATCCCGCCACCGGTCTCCCATAGCAATCGCCTAGCACAGGTGACTCCGCCCGCTCAGGGGCCATCCACCGTCCCGGCTCGAAGGAGCCCGCCCCACAGTGGATCGAAAATGGGGTTTCGAAGACATTGAAATTTAAATTATCAATTGTCACTTTTTTGGCTTAAAATGGATTCGGTTGATCAATACAATGCTACAAAAATGATATGAGACAATAGGATGTAAAATTTAACAAGTTTTGATTTTTTAAAGAAAATTTTGTATGGAGAAAACATGAAAAATTAGTATATCTCTGGAATCGCACGATTGGCCGTTATATCCTTACACACTATTATAGTACTATTTATTTATGATTTTTTGACATACTTCATATTGCGGAAACACTTGCGACTTTTTTTTAAAAAATCGCCGAATATTTTTTTTTCTTTGATAACTCATTTAAATACTCAACAGCTTCTAATATGTGTAAACCAAATCTCGTTTACAATATTATTAACACCATAGGCCAAAATAGTCCATAGTATCATAAAAAATATCTAATGACTTAGATAGGTACTTACCTAATGGTTAAGAGCTCATTAAGGTAATCACATATTGGATATCTCATTACTTATTAGCTGTAAACCTTTGTAATTAATTATCCAGTTATAAGGAAAACATAAAAATCTTTAGTAATTAGTGCAGTACTACTATAATGAGGGTGATACGAAACAATAATACCCTCATTACTCAATAACAACGCATCAAATACTAATGTGTAAATGGAATCCCGTTTATAACATTATTTACTCCACACAGAATAGTTTAAAGATACTTATCATAAAAAAAAAGAAATTTCAGTTCTAAGTGGTATTCCTCATAACAATAAATCAAGTAATTCTAATCGTGGAATTGTAGGATTAAAAACAGCCGTAAATAAAAAACGAATTTTATTTTTAAAAAACACCTCATTATATTCATTTAAAAACCTATAATTAAATTAAACAAAATGTAACAAATGATCTGAAACTTTTAAAAGTAAATCAATATAGGTATATAATTGAGAATAAAATTACAATTACGACAAATTATATTTAACTTATTAGATATTATATATATAACAGAACGAAGAAATAATAATTACAGAACTACCTATATTATGTATAAAGAATGATAAAAGAATAATAATTTAAACATCTTCATCACCATCAGATTCCACTTCAGAATCAGGCTCTACAATAGTCATTACATCTAAGAACTCTGTGGAAGGTTCTTGAACCTGAAGGTTAAGTAAGTCTAGAGTTTCTTTGAAATATGTTTGGCTCTTATGGGCATCCAATTTCGGTCTTATTGAAGTTATATGAGGATCAGAAGAGAGGATAAGCATATTGAGGACATCCTCGTTACTTGCTTGCCTGTTCTTCTTCCTCGAATGGTGTTCTCTAAACCTCCTAAAATCTTTGTTTCGGGCCTCTGAAGCTTCTTCCGAAAGACAACCAATTGAAACAATGGCATTTTCAGCTATTATATCCCCTCCATGGATAAGTAACTTGTGAACGGTCGATGACATATAATACCAATTATATAGTTCCACGTATTTTTCAGCAGTTATTTTGGTATATTCTTTAAATTGAGATACATCTATCACCTCTTCAGATGTGATTGCTTGCAGAATTACAGCAAACCTGTGGATCAGGTCTGCATCTAATCCGGTAATCGCTGCAGTTTTGTCAGGAAACTCAAAAATCTTCTCGCTGTGTTTCCATCGTTAGTAGTGCCTGATCCTTGCTTAACGAGGTCAATCAAAAGATTGAGATCATGTTTAAATCTATCTTGGATAACTTTCTTCCTTGTCTGTAATAACTCTTGATCATTTTCTCCTCTCGCAGACCACTTCTTGAAATCAAGACGATAAGCTATATGTAGAAGACATTCCATCATATTAATGCGGGCATGTAATGATGATAGCCCAAACTCATATATACTCAGCAGGAGAAACGATTTTTGATGTAACAGTATTTAAATTATTCATTTCCGTAGGCTTGGCCAAACACAGGTAGCAGGCTGCATTTTATTTGGCATCAGAAAGATATGTAAAAATATTGCCGTCAATCATTGTCATCATCAATTTATGACTAACCTCATTTTCTTGGTATTTTGAAGGCACCAAACCCTGGATTTCATTATCCATTCTAGTTTTTTCATTCATGACAACTTCTTTATTTTCCTTCAAAAAACTGAACTGAACTGGTCGACAATACGTAGAAGAACAGGGTTTCGGATTAATCCATATGGTATCTTCTTCAGCTGTCAAGCTTAGCGGAACTAAAGAGGTCATAGATATGCTTGAATCATCTTGCTCACTTGTCATTTTTTGTTTATATCTACTTTGGTTGGATGCACCGTCAAAACCCCACTTTGATGTTAATATCAATTTGTTGCCTTGTATGACATCAGTACTAGGAAGACTTTCGAGAATTCTGTTCACTGTTAAATCTAATAATGCTTGTAATGTAATCTTAGCTGAGGAATCCGTTATAGTCACAAATGTTTTCGGAGGGTAGCACTGCAGCTTAGCTTTTTGTATTCTGTAGTAAGACGGATATATATCCTTTAAACCTTCTCCAATTGTTGATTCCCGCAAAGTGATGTACTGCCATTTCGATAATTTTAATGAAAGGAGCAAACCTAATTGCTTTCTCTGGTGAAAATATGACTGAAGAAGATGGTTTTTTAATAACTTCCTTCATTTTTGCCGCTGCTTCTGGATGTTTCAGCATATATTCAATAACATCTGCAATATCATCACGACCATCTCGTTTTAATAGCTTTGATGCCGCGTATGCTAATTCAATAGGATCTTCACTTACATGTTCCTCAGATCGTCTCTTTTTCTGCTTGTTACTTAGATCTTCAAAAGGTTTCCGAGGTCTTTTCGCCGTCATCATTGTAGAAGTCGATGTCATCTTTGACGTAAATGGTCCAGGTTCTTCAAAAATATTTTCACTTGGTTCTTGAATGAGTAAATAGGGTTGCACGCAGCCTGGCCAGTCAATATTTGCCTGCAGCCAATCAGAGTAATCACGTTTAAAAATTTCATTTTGCGGTGGGATCGTAACCATCTCTTATGAACTGCCCGTGTGAATCTTCGACAAAATTCTTTCACAGTAACACTATCTTCATCAGAAAGTCCCAGACGAATAGCGAGTGAATTGAACAATACTTCGTGATCGAAGGAAGTAGTATCCTGGTTGCTCAGAATAACAAACAAATCTAAGTTTCTAATTACGCTTTCCATAATTAACAATCAAGGTGCTATCAGATGTTAGCAGGCAAAATATTCAAAACGAACTGAAGGTACGAGTTCGATATTTCACTATTTATTGTTTTTGAGTAATGAGGGTATTATTGTTTCGTATCACCCTCATTATAGTAGTACTGCACTAATTACTAAAGATTTTTATGTTTTCCTTATAACTGGATAATTAATTACAAAGGTTTACAGCTAATAAGTAATGAGATATCCAATATGTGATTACCTTAATGAGCTCTTAACCATTAGGTAAGTACCTACCTAAGTCATTAGATATTTTTTATGATACTATGGACTATTTTGGCCTATGGTGTTAATAATATTGTAAACGAGATTTGGTTTACACATATTAGAAGCTGTTGAGTATTTAAATGAGTTATCAAAGAAAAAAAAATATTCGTCGATTTTTTTAAAAAAAGTCGCAAGTGTTCCGCAATATGAAGTATGTCAAAAAATCATAAATAAATAGTACTATAATAGTGTGTAAGGATATAACGGCCAACCGTGCGATTCCAGAGATATACTAATTTTTCATGTTTTCTCCATACAAAATTTTCTTTAAAAAATCGAAACTTGTTAAATTTTACATCCCATTGTCTCATATTATTTTTGTAGCATTGTATTGATCAACCGAATCCATTCCAGGCCAAAAAAGTGACAATTGATAATTTAAATTTCAATGTCTTCGAAACCCCATTTTCGATCCACTGTGCGCCCCTCCCCCCATTTACTTTCACGACAAAGACCGGTGGACGTCTCTGGGTGGTGCAACGATGCCGACATTCAATTCACCTCCGCCCGCTCTACCCCTCAGGGACGTTTCAGTTCCCTCTTCCAGGGACCACCGTGCGCTCACCACTCTCCTTAAGGAACGGAACAATAAGTTCCCTTCTTTCACCCTATAGGAGGATAAGCTTCTCGGCGCAGTCGTGAGTGGAATACCTAACGTCTCCGTAGAAGAGGACTCCAAATCTTTGAAGGAGGAGCACAACCTGAGGGCAAGGTCAGATCGGTGTGCCAGCTGTCTGGCATAACGGTCGAAGCACCTCACCACAGGAGAACTATGCCAGCGGTACCAGCAGAACGGGCACTCTGCCCGCCCTAGGTGCGACAATTGCCTAGAAGACCATGCAACAGCAGAATGTAGCCGTCCCAACCCACGGCGGTGAATCCGTCGTCGTCCGAGTCTGTCGGAGAGGAGACGGTTTCCGCGTCTGAGGCGAATTTGGTGCATTCAGTCTCTATTTCGGAGCCGCTGGTTTCGGTGTCGGTTGGGACAGGGGACCTGCGAAGCGGATTGTGCTCTCGCGTGGGGGACTTTGAGCCGTGCTGCGTGGTCAGCTAGAGGGTGGGGAAGCGGGAGCCCTGGTCCTTTCGGGTGATGATGGTTTCGATGGTAGTGGTCTGTGGTAGTGTCACTATATGACACCCCTGACTGTTCTGATGACTGCTGATCCGCTATCAGATTCCCGTGCTTGCTTAAGAAGCAGTGCGATGTCGGTATCTTTAAGAATGAGCTCCAAGAACTGGAGTGGGGAAGGGTTGGCCATCACGCCGTCTTAGGGGACCACACACTGAACAGACAACCGAGAATAGGAAGGGGGGAGGAAGCGTCCGGGGGGCCGTTTGGCGATAGTTGGGATCGGCAGGAGGTCTTCCTCGCCTCCGGTTGCCTCAACCCATTGTCCGACTAGCTTTACCCTGAAAGGGTAACGCTTGCGGGTCGGGTTGCCACTCACTGGCTCGCTGGCACCGGATGGTTTCCACCAGTGTAATTCCCAGAAGTGTCAAACGCGATGGTACTCGCTAAAAAAAATTCGCGCTTGCAGCTCGTCCGTAAACGGTCGAAGCATGCGGGAAGTAGTCCGGCTCGCACCTGTACGGCTCGCAAGTGGAGCCACTTTTATCAGCTAATCAGAAATCAGCTGTGAAAACAGCAGTTTGGACTAGTCAGGGTTCGCAATAAACGAAATACATTGGGAACTTGAGACACGAACCATGCAGGTCGGCTGGGTGGTTTATAGGCCGCAAACAGGTGCAACGGAGTGCCACCCATGTGAAGCTACACATCCAGAGTGACGGTTGTGGTTGCCGCTTGTACAAGGAGGGGTTGGTGGATCAGACGTACTGCACAGCTATTGAAACTCACGTGCCCTTAATACATTGACGCGCAAGCTACACAGACTTTTCACTGTACTGTTTACTATTTCATTTACCGACTAACTTAAGGTGCACTGATTTTGGTGCTTCACGCACGCCGAGGTACTTCACCTTGGGGATCCATGCGTTTTACTCGCGTTCACCGATAGCCGCCATTTGGCTAGCCACTCGGCTATGCCGGCAGCTTGTATCGCCGCGTAGGCATTCAGGGAGGTTATGGTCTGTTGCTTTTGGCAACTTTGTAAAGCATCAGGGCTCCGCTTCCGACGGTGCAGGGTCTGGAAGAACTTAGGGTCTCACAGTCGGTACCCGCGTTGATAAAAAAAGATTTGATATACTTAATTTTGATGACAACTTTTTAAATCCCTAAAACGGTAGAATGCGTTACATAAATTTGTAATAACACTAAATAGGTATGCCCCTAAGGGAATGGATTCGTATAAAATATTCTGCCGCGGCATTGTTGGGTCCGTGTGCCAAGGTGGTAATGCGCTTAGCTAGTAGGACACCAGGCTGCAAGTTGATGCCGACGTATCAGGGCCTCACTCACTACCATATCGCTGGCGTGAAACCCGGTGCGAAGACCTGGAAAAACGTGCTGGTCGGTTTGGCGCGAGGTAAATACGTCTAAGTGACCCGTTAAATAACAGATAAAGAGAATCATTCACCATACACAATATAAAGTAACTAAAAATCGAAATTTACTAAGAATATTAACTATTTGGCTACATCCCGTTTGGCAAAGGTCGCGTTTCGTAACCCTCATTAACGTTTGGCAAAACTCTTGCACAGTCTGTACAGTCGTGTACACCCTAGTCATTGGGCTGGGAGTTGCCCGCTAAGCGATTAACCAGTGTTCTTAAATTATTTAAATTTATTTATAATAAAATCCACAACGTTACCCCCTAATGTAAGTACTTTTTACAGTATCGTCATGAGAATTGGGTAAAAATATAGATACGAAAACTCTTACATGCTAAATACAGTGTCCTTACCAATTAAGACAATTTCACCTCACTGTGTTGTTGTAATATCGTAATAATTACCTATGTAGGTACCAACTTATATAAAACAACTAGCTGTCCCGGCAAACTTCGTACCGCCAATTTTTTCCCGCCCCGCGATCCGCGTCAGATCCCGTTCCCACTGCACCATTTAGGGGGATGAAAAATAGATGTTGGCCGATTCTCATAGATACCGGATAAGCACAAAAAAATTCATCAAAATCGGTCAAGCCGTTTCGGAGGAGTATGGCAACGAAAACTGTGACACGAGAATTTTATATATTAGATACTATGGCTAGAATAACCTATGCGCTATACCTACACGTGTCACGTGTTTGTTTACTGTTCATTCACTGTTCACAAATGCAATAAAAGAAAATACACTGCATACATCCTTACATCTTAATAAGATGTAAGGACGTCGTTAAACAGAAACGTTCCATTCCACATTAACTGCTAATCGAGATAAATGCAATTTTCTGTTTTAGTGGTAAACTTTTTGTTTTAACATGTTTAGAATGAATGCCTTCGAATTTATTGTAAAAATATGTAATTATTATGTACCTAATTATGTTTTTTTATATATATTCAGTATAACTATGGTAATAAAGAAAATTGGTACTGGAACATTTCTGCTAAATTGTTACTTTGTATGAAGAAGCATTTCAAATAACTTTGCATAAACGTTCCTATCTATTATAAATATATAAATTAATAATTAATAATCCTAAAATAAAAAAAACATGTGGGTATTGATATTTTGTATTAAAAAAATTACAAATTTAAAACATGTCAGAGCAAAATCATTCATTTCTCATCATTCACAAATCAATCCTCGTCTACATGTGTTTCGAAATCTGGTTCTCCACCAAAACCCTCAAAATCATCAATAATTTTCTCGGAGCTCTTCAAGGATCGATAAAAATTAAGGCAATCCTCCGGTATGTACTGATACAGGGATTGCAGATCAGCTAATTTTGGTGGTGCAATTGGTTTGCCGTGAGGCCATAACAGACTTAAATCAGATTTTTGTATTTCTCGTACCCCTTTCGTCTTTTTATCAATTAGTAATTCCTTAAATTCTTCTTCGAATGATGACCTCATAAATATAGAGAACATTTTATCTTTTTCTATCTTAATTTCTTTCGTAGTCAGCCAATTTACTTTACTTTTGTCTGTAAACTTCTTTCGGTTCATAATATTTTTTTCAATCTTTTCTGTGCTAAAAAAAACAAGCTTCTGCGTCCTATAAACTTGCAAGGGGTTTTTCTTTTAACAATTTTTAAAAATGTCTATATATTCCTCAGCTGTATAAAGACGTTGATGATGTTTCAATTTTCGACAAATCTGTGTCGTTCGGTAAAAACGTGTGCCCAGACTCAAGAAAACGAAACGGCACAGTTTTTAGTGTTTGATGGGAGCTTAATATCGCCTTCAGCATTAAAACAATTTTAATGTTGCGGTTCTGCCCACCACAGCAGTCACTCCAAAGACGAAGGTGTTCCACAGAGGGACGAAGCTGCGTTTCTGTGTATTTTAAAAGGCAAGATCCTACTTCCTGTGCACCTCTTCCTGCTTTCGCCTTCTACCCATACGAAGCAATGTCCGACGACGTCAGACGCGGAGTAGATCCCATTATTATACAGCCATAGCTGTCTTTTGTAGAATGCGACGTTAGTGGGTATACGAGGTAGTGGCCGTGTTTTCTCTAAATCAAAAGTAAGGCATTCAACATTTGGTAAAATGTTTGCTTGTGCGAAATCGCGATTCACATTTTCTTTTCGAGGCACATTTTCTCTCTTCGCCATACTGTTGAATGTACTCCTGTCGATATCCATATCCATACTAATATTATAAATGCGAAAGTAACTCTGTCTGTCTGTCTGTATGTTACGCTTTCACGCCTAAACCACTGAACCGATTTTGATGAAATTTGGTATAGGGGTAGATTAGATCATGAGAAAGGACATAGGCTATGTTTGGTCGCGATAACTGACATTAACGCGGGCGGAGCCGCGGGCAAAAGCTAGTAAGTTACACATTTTTGGTAATGTCATGCCCAGTTGTAAATATAGTTGTCATTGTTATTTCATATTTGCCCTTCTGTAATGGGATTCATATTTTGGAAGGTTATTGATAATGTTAACAATGAAATCGTAATCAACGTCTGATAATTTATTCTTGCCTCCTGTGTCAACTCCCCTTCCATCCGTTATCGGTTTACCGCTTCTATTTTTTTTTAGTGATATAGTAATTATTTTAAATATTATTAAAGGGAAAGTGAAAATAACCGCGACACGATACCGGTACGCTAGTATTCTTTTTAGTTTCAGGCTTGGATTGTGAATGTAGAAACTCGTATATTCTTTAACTAATTTGATTGATCTACTAAATAATTAGTTTTCTAAAATATTTCAAGTGGCTCGGAACATTCTTACCGAGGAAATAACGCAAATATATTTGTTTCTAAAAACATTTCAAAAACATTGAAACATTGTTGCCTAAAATACAGCGCTCTTTTATTAAACAAAAACGTTCCAAGAGCATTAGAACGTTATTATGAAGGACAGAGTGCTTTAGATAAATTTGCAATAAGATTCCAAAAATCTTGGAACATTGTATCCATGTAAAATAAAAAATATGTTAATTTGTTATAACGTTTCAGAATGACTAAAACATTATGAGAAAATGTGGTTGATGAATAGAAATTAACCATAAATGTGTCAGGCGATTTAATACGTTTTATTTTTAACTTATGTACTTTATCGAAAACGGTTGTGGATTGGAAATTAGGATGTATAAAAAATAAATAAAGTGTCAGTTTAACGTGTTGTTAATCTGACAGATCATGACAATTCAAATCTATTTATCATAAAAACTTCACTTCGTGTGACTTGTGGGTTGGAACGTTTTCGCTTAACTACGTCCTTATGAAACTGTGTCTGTTGAAAGCATAAACGTCAAAGCACGTGCCAAGCCCACACATTCACCTTTCTACTCTGCAATAACTGCTACCTGCTACCGAATTGCCCCTTATCTAGGAGATATTTAAACAGCACCACATGGAGTTCCTACATTCTAGTTTACAAAAAAACACACACAACATAAGATGGAAAAGCGAGATGGAAAAATGTATGTACACCTGTGTTAGTAAGATTGTTATGTGCGCAAACTCACTTTGCAAGTTGTACAGCTTTGACAGATTTAACTGGACCTCACTTTTAAATACAAATTAAAATTGTTGTATCACTAAATAGTTAATATCAAACAGATTTCGAACAGAAATTTTATTTAGTTATATAATAAACTATAAATAAATGGGGCACACAATCGGCAGTTGTCTGAAGGAATATTTTAATATTGTAGTGTAGTACTTTAGTACTTGTATGAGCCAATGGTTGCAAATAGTCTCGTTATAATAAAAACTAACTTTTAATATAACTAATTTAGAGTTTGTTTGTAATCATTTTATTACAACCTTCTAATGCATTACATCTTCATTCAAGATGTATTTTCCCATGTACCTATTCGATTTGTATAGTTAGCATACTTAATGCTATAAAATTCATTCTAATACCTACATAACAACTTAAAAAAAATCGTACCCCTGGGTATCTTGAAGTTCTCAGATTTACTTACTGTGTACTATGTTTACTTAGTTAATATGTACCTATCTTGTAAGAAATAAAGTCCTAACCGTATTAAAATTGTAATTTCTGAAATAGAATTGTACCAAAGTAAATGAGATTATTTTATATTTGTGTAATTTGTATTTTAGTACCTATTGATAGTACAATAAAACTTCATTAAATTATGAACTTAGTGAAAGAGACATTCAAAATATTGTAACAAAAGTGAATTACATAACTGAAATCTGAAATTAATTTAACTTTTTCAAATTGTTCCATAACACGTTAAGGTCCTAATTTTTTTAAAATTAATCTTGTTTTGTTACTCGTTAAGTTTTTATATAGTTTGTATTTTTCAAATTGTGGTGAGCATCAAGATGGCGGGATCAAACCCCAAATTTAAAATTTAGCACATTGAAGTGTTTGTACTACATATGTACTATTTGTACCCCAAACAAGACATTTGTACCTTTTAAGGTAAAGGAAGTATGTTAAGACGTCCCTGGTCCCGCCGCTTTGATATCAAAGTGGCGGGTTCTTCTGGAAGCGCTACTCAGAGGCAAGTAATTCACACACCAAGACTTAGTACTACATATGTACAGGTATATACTCAATTTTTAATACAATTAGAAGTGCCAAATTAAAATTATGTAATTATAGCATTGGTCCCGCCAAATTGATGACTCAAATATTTAATAAGCTATCAAAATCAATAAGGTTAGAGACAATATAAATATATTTAAAAAACAATTATCAGTATTCTTGGTGAATAAAACTTACTACTCTATTGGAAATTTTCTGAATTATAATACAATTATTTGACACTATACTTGATTGACATGTATAATTCATTGACATTTATAATATTAATTGACATTTATTTGAATTATTTATACCTGTACATAATGTAGTACTAAGTCTTGGGGTGTGAATTACCTGCCTCTGAGTAGCGTCTTAACATACTTCGTTTACCTTTAAAGGTACAAATGTCTTGTTTGGTGTTTGGGGTACAAATAGTACATATGTAGTACAAAGACCTCAATGTGCTAAATTTTAAATTTGGGGCTTGATCCCGCCATCTTGATGCTCACAAATTGTGACTGTCAGTGTTCTACAACTATGTTCTATATTGTTATTTATGTAAAAACCAGTGTGGGTACACTGGTTTTTACATTGACAAACGAAGTGCATGTAACTAGATATACTTATTACAATAAATAAGGTCAATAATAATAAATAAACGCATTTCTTTTATACCACATCAATTGCCAACACCCCCTGCCTGTGGACTGCAGTACGTTACTGAGGTGAGGTAAGTAATGAGCAAGGTAACTGGTAAACGCTTCGATGCGCTGCCACACAATCACACAACTAACTGTAGCATGAACCCTAGAACCCTTGAAGCTTTATTGGCTGGTGATTAGCGCATTGATATAAGTATACTATGTATATTCTTGATACAGCTGACGCTTTTATTTACAGTCAAGAACTTAGTAAATTGGCCTAGTTCTGTACGGACAATTTCTGAGCAATGTTTTTTAAATCTAATGTACATAAGATTTATTTATTTTTGCTATTTACATACATACCTATGCTCATGTCTGTAAATCCCTGTAAAGGTGTAAGCGGAGCTGTATTGACACCCACATTCCGCCACCGAAGGGGACCATCTCGAAGGAGATGGTCCTGGGTCTGCCGGGGTGCGAGAGATATGCTTTTGGCAATCTCACCTCCGGCAACCAAGGACCCAAGACGGCGTGCGTTTCAGTCGGTTCGAGTCCGACATTACCGCCTTCACCGGCTCCGTGGGGATTTTTCGCACGATAAAAAAAAAACCCCCACATTCCGCCAACCTGATTTTGGGTATCATGTAATAGGGAGGCGAGCCTATTGCCGTGTGTATGCTTACTGTCGGATTGAGAACAGCTCTATCCCTGTCGCCTTCTACGACACCCGCAGGAAGAGGAGGGGAGGGGAGGGGGGGCCCTATTCCACTCCACCGGGTACCGACTCGGCACGGCATTACTATTTACACGTGTTCTTAACACATTACTTCAAGGCATTACTTTATAATAAATGTTGTGTCCTAAGTTGTTCGTTTTACTTTCTTGAACCTGAGGTAGACCGTGACACAGGATAACAAATAAAAAATGCAAAAAGTTGACTGCAATATTATTTGTGTATATTTGTATTGTCCACCACTGTGACGACACCACCAACACTGAAAAGTGCCATTAAATTTTAAACTTCATTACATTTTCTATTCACTGGAGGTACAATATGGCGTTTAATTTTAGACTTCAACAGTAAAGTTTAAAATTAAACCATATTTTTTGAGTGTCAGTGGTGTGACAGTGTTTGAAAATTAACAGAACCGGGGTCATGTTTCCTTACTTCGATAAATATATAACATAGTTTTAAATGAAACATCAATTTGGTGGTACAGTAGTTGTTGTGTGCGAAACCACTGGATTACAGAACACAGTGGTGTAAAGATATCCTGTTTTATTGTTAGGAGGGCGGTGCACGCGTATGACTCCGTACAACGTTAAGTCATTGACGGCTTCGAAGGACAGGCTCCCGCCCTCGTCGATATCACAAAGGGAGGAGAAGCCGCCGACCTCGCCGCAGCCAATCGTTTGCTGCAATACAATAATCGGTTCTATTACTTTCGTCTCATAATCATATTTTATCACACCTAACCTACCTGTAAATCACCGAAGTGGTAGGCAAAGATACATATTATATTAAATTAACACCCACATGACGTAATAATTTTCGGTGATAGGGGACGATAGCCTATAACTGTCAAGCAACCACTTTGTCTTGGCCCGCAGCCCGTATGTTTTATGTCGGATTGAGAACAGTTCCTAAACAGACCGCAGGAAAGAGGAAACACGTGAAAAGGAACATCTCTGAGATGGCCCCGCACGATACCTGGGCCTCGATACTACTAAAGCAAATCTACAGTCAAACCACAGACTAAATAGCGGCATTAAATTATAGACTTTAAAGCGATGAAGTTAAAGTTCAGTATTAAATTTTACTTTTGTCATTTAATTTTGGAACTTGGCTTATAGAAATAAAGTCTGCAAAAAGCGGCTTTAAATTTAGACTTTATTTTGACAGTAGTTTTGCTTTGGTAGAATAACACCTTGGACTCTGCAGTTGCAGAAACGTTGCCTCTCTTGCCGTATTCTACCGCCTCTACCACGGCAAGTATTCTGAGGAAATAATTCAAGTGATTCCACACTCTCCCTTCCTACTCAAAACAACTCATGCTGGCCTGCGACAACCCGCACACGGTGACATAGGTATTATACTATTGCGCATCAAACGATTTGATGCCTCCTTCCTCTACCGCACTATGAAGAGCTGGAATGCTCTGCTCTCTTCTTACAATCCCGGTGTCTTCAAGCGGGGCGTGAAAAAGCATCTACCACGGCCGTCAAGTTAGAGACCACCTTTTGAAGGCAAGTTCAATAGCATCGAAAATGGTTGTTCGTATCTTCTAGACTGCACCTCAGCTATTTTACCGTCTAGCGAGGTGCAGTCAATTAACGGTTCTTGACATCTAAGCCGTGTTGTCCTGTATAGAAAAGGCGAGGGTGGGACTAATTGGAAGAACTTATTGGAACATTCACCGTGGAAGCGTAGACATCTTCTTTGGTAAAAGATCTCAACACATCTGCAGGCACGAGTTTGCTCGCGGATGGAGTATAGTAAATATACAAATGGTGTGCATTATACCTACTTACTTGTAGTTTGACTTCTTCATCAACGACGGAAGGTGCCATCACATTGGTGTATTTGATATTTGTTTTAGCCTCCTGAAGTCCTGTTGGTTATTATAGATAATGTGAATATCTGCGTAGTAACTAATAGGCCCACTTTGGAGATCCCATAGCGTATGGCCGAGAGATTCGATTAGTTTCACATTATAATGCTCAACTATATAATCTATTTAATTGTTATTATTATTTTAATCTACCACGCGTGGCAAATCTTTATCTGTAATAATGACTGCTGTCAACTGAAGAAATATCTGTTGACTGTCCCACTGAATTTCGAAGTTATACTTTTAGGCCGAAGCCACTGAACGGATTTTGATGAGGACGGAACTGCTTGATAAGAATATTAAGCTATGTTTATGTGTAATTGATGAATACGCGTGAGTGCGATGCAACTGATGGATGGTTTAGTGATTACTTGGGTGGATTTGATGCGGTTCGAGCCCCCTGGTACTGAAGTACAACTATGTAGTTCAACTAGTTGTACAAACGATACACTGCTGTGGCGTTTGTACAACCGCAAAATATACATGCATATACCTACACTCGGTGTCACTTATTATATTAGTTTAACTGGTTGTGCAAAAAATTCACCACAAAAGCGTTTGTACAATTTAAAAACGTGTTTTCTTGATTAGGTATCAAGTTGGCATTTAGTACTTACATTATTGCCAATAAGTAAGTTAAAAAGGAAATATTTTCATCAAATTTCTTCACTTAAAATAATATACCTACTGATAAATATATTAAATTTTATTATATTAAAAGAATTGGAACTTAAATACTGTTTGAACATACCTGCACTGCAATTCACTAAGCGAGCACAACGATGCGAGTCGCAACGTTGTGCTCGATAGAGGTTGTCATTGGTCGGATTGTATCACGTCACTGGAGATCGACCAATGACAATCTCTATCGAGCACAACGTTGCGACTCGCATCGTTGTGCTCGCTTAGTGAATTGCACAGCTGCATTATTTAAAATAACAACCTTCAAAATGCTAAGCATGCAATAAATTAAAAAAAAAATACTACTATATCAATGACTGGGACGCGAAGTTTCCCAAAAGAGAGGTACATATATGGTGATTAATTAATCAATTTCATTTATTTGCAAGAAGCACTCTAAGGAGGTAAGTAGGTACTAATATTTTCATGTGACCAGTATAGCATAGTTGTACAGATAACTCTTCTATAAGGTTGCGTGATGACTACTACAACTGGTTGTGCAAACGCTACAGCAGTGTATCGTTTATACAACTAGTTGAACTACATAGTTGTACTTCAGTACCAGAGGGTGTTCGAGTCTGTGTGTGATGAGTTGACCCAAAGTAGACTGGGCCACTGGATCGGGGCATCAGGGGCCTCTGCTCCGGCGTGACTCCGCTGAACATGCGATGGTGGCATTAGTTACGAGAACTAAGGTGAAGGATGCAGATCCTTGACATAACATAACATAAACTCACGCCTATATTCCCCGAAGGGGTAGGCAGAGGTGCTAGCACCCACGTTTCGCCAGTTTGTTTAGGTCCCGATGTAATAGGTGGCGAGCCTATTGCCATTAACCGGGCACTTATAAACCTGCGATAAATACACACATAGCTTCGAAAATTGGGAAAGTCATTGGTGTGTGCCATGGTAAACCTGGGATCGAACCCGAGACCCTCGTCTCAGCAGTCCATTACCCATACCACTAGGCTTTGACCACAATACGAAATATGAAAATCACCACTCACCCCATTTGACAGAAGTGCATACCGCATGGCCCTGGCTGACCAGAGCGGCGACGCAAGCCGAGGCGAGGACCAGACACCACGGACTACCAGCCATGGTGATATGTCTACTACGAATATGTATTGTACGCCACATCACTGGCTTATAAAGACTGCATCGCGATACTACTATTGCTTATTAGGTATATTAGGCAGGTCGCACACCACGTATACCTAATTATTGTATAGCGCCCGAGCGGACAAAATAATTGTAGCACCACATTTATCGCCTCCTATATTTGGGTGCAAGCAACACAAAGGACACATTTGTAGTGGGTGAAATATGTGGCGGGGCAGGGCGGCCGAGCAGGACACCGATTCTGCTACTGACATACCACTGGCGCTGCTAATTTAATTACTCTGGAATTAAAGAGATATTGCGTTTGCGTAAAAATGACTCAGGAGCCGGCGCACACTCCCAGACCTTGGCCTACCACTACCACCTGCCACTAGGCGAACACAGCTGGATCCAATGCAAGTGTGTCGCCGTAACATCGGCTGTGATAGCAATAAGTGAAATAGAGGCGGAGGGCTTTAATATACCTAAGGCTCTTAAGCGACAGCGCGGCCTGTAGTGTCCATAGATAGTAAGTTAGTTTTAGTCAAGCACTATGATTATTGGTACATCCCTACGATTTATAGAGTTGTTTAGTCTATGTCATGTCAAGTCAAAAAAATAAAGAATGCAGGTCCAAGTCCTTCAAGAAGTGGTTGTTTTAATGAGTCGGTTAATCTATAAAATCCTGGACCATCCCGCAGAACAAGATTCCTGGCTGAACCCAAACACGATACGGCCGTCCTAAAAACGCTAGACCACCAACCACCAGCTTTTTTTTTTTCGTGCGGAAATCCCCTCGGATACCCCCCTGCCGGAGCCGGAAGGGGAGGTTATGTCGGACTCGAACCGACTAAAACCGCACGCCGACTGTGGGTCTTGGTGCTAGGCCGGAGGTGAGGTTGTCATCGACATATCCCTCGCACCCCGGCTGACCCAGGGCCATCCCTTACGGTCTGGCCCTCCTCAGGAGGGGGGACAACTGTGTCCCCAACTCGCCCCCGGAATGGGGAGGCGCGCTTCTTAGCGCGCCGCCGCCGTGGCCTGCTTCTGCTGGGGTGACAGGCGGCTCCACCCGTCACCCCCAGGCCCGCGCTCATGGGGGACGGAGGTCAGTCGGTGCCCTCCGACGCCCGAGTTGCCTGCGCGCGCGGGCGGCGCGATCCGTGAGTCTCTCTCGCTCGCGCCGCCTCTCCAGTTCCGCCGTCTCCTTCACGACCATTACCTGCTCGCTGAAGGAGAAGCCGCCGGCCGCCCACGCGTCCGCGCAGCGGACCATTGCTGTGAGCAGGGTGGCGAGAGTGAGAACTCTCACTCCCAGGGCCGCCACTAGCTCCCGCCTCGGTCCGGCCCATGCCGCGACTCGCCGCTTCAAAGGATATCGTGCGGTACCCCCTAATGGCCCTGGAGGCCATCCTCTGCTGCGGCGCATGCAGCAGGGGTACGAACCTGGCCTGCAGGGTGTCCGCCCACACGGGGCACCTGTATAGGGCTATGGACCGCACGACACCCGCGTAGAGTCTCCTGCAGGAGTCCAATGGGCCCCTCAGGTTGGGCAGCAGCCGCGCCAGTGCGTTAGCTGTCACCAACAGAGACCCCCAACCACCAGCAGAATGCCAAACTGCTTTGAACAAACTATCCACCCATAATGTAGTAACGCTACAGCGGATTAAAGGGCACAGTGGGTCCTACGGCAACGATGCTGCGGACCAACTCGATAACGTTTCCGATATGACCACTGCTGTCCCGCTACCACTAGCTAGATCGCTAGATCCGTACTTGGATTCACGAGACATCTGTGAAACTACACCGACTGCAGGCAATCAAAAATGGCCACGCGGCCGATACACAAACGACTAAGGAATCGTCTCCTAAAATTAGACAGAACAAGTCAAAGAACACTTACGGGGACAATAACGGGTCACTGTCCCCTCAACAGGCATTTATATACCATCGGTGTCAAGGACACAGTCCCCTTTGCATGGGGTGTGTCGGCACCGAGGAAACGGCCGCCCATTTAATACAGGCTTGCGAGGCAGTGGCCGATCAACGAATCCCGAATATATTCATTGGCAGATAGTCTTAAAGTTCAAATTTCCATTTCCATTCCTATGCCGCACCATTAAGACCTGGAACTACCTGCCAGCTCACGTGTTTCCTTCATCCTACAGTCCCGGGTCCTTTAAACGAGGCGTGAAAAGGCATCTGGTAAGGCCGTCAAGCTGAGTGCCACCGTCGTTAACATGGTACACCCTCTTTCCGAGACTTTGCCTTTAGCTTACCATCAGGCGAGGTAAAGTCAAATTGACGTGCCGTTTTAAATAGTCGGTTTACTGACGATAGTTGAACGTGACAACGTCATAAGAAAATACTGATGGAATGGTTTCATTTCTCAAAAAAAAAAAATAATTTTATTTGTTGATAGATATTTTGTATGGATATCGAGAAAGGGGTAAATGGAAATCACAATTGAATTGATCAAGTTACATTTATTTGTACGCATAAATACAATAATGTCAATTTTTTTACAATGATGGAACGCCTCAGAGCGAGGTAACGCCGCATGACGTCATGTTTTTTCGTGCGTGCAGCCGGCTCGATCGAATTATAAGACGTTGTAACGTCAAAAATATTTATTCAAAATGTCATCTGACTTCAGACTTATCATCACAGCAGTAAAGATTAAAACAAATGGGATTTTTGGCAGTGACTGGTACGTATGACAGTGGTTGACCATTGACAGGATCGGGGTCCAGGTTCGTTTTATGTGGCGCCACAGGTATGTATATGGTTACTAAACGCTTTGCAGCCGAAATAAACTCTCTGAAGTGATAGATAGATAAACTTAAAATAATTTTCGTATTTTTGGAGATATCCGATACTGTTAATGGAATTGAAATTGAACATTTTTTCGTCGTATACCGTAATTCCTGCGACATTTTAAAAATGTAAAATTGCAAAATACCTATTGATTTAACGGAGGTCTGCTTTTTAGTCTACAGTAGCCACATCTAAAAATCGTCATCGTCGTGCGATCATCTCGGAATTCTCTCCACAACTGTGCCACATTGTAGCACAATAGTTATAGTGGTGTAAATGACGGATGCGTGTCTTGTGGCGTGTGGCGCGGGTGTGCGGCCTGACTTGTAAATGTAAGAATCATTTATTTAAAAACGAGCGAGGTGATAGTATGTACCTAATAACTATAAACAAATACATGCACTGTAATATCTGATATGAGAAGATTATAAGCGTGACTTTTATAAATGACCTATTGGTGCGCCGTTCGGCCAATTTGGTTCCAGATGGAAGAATAAAATCCCATTAACTCTAATATTAGTTCAATAAGTAGTAGTAGGTACGCAAATTTTTTCTTTGGTAATTAAATGTTTGGACATTCTCACACAACGTCATCTAACCCAATTTAAGCCAATATAAGCTTGTGCTATGGGACCTAGACCACAGTTAAACACACTTATATATTTCTAAATACATAAATAAAATAAATAAATAAAAATTGGACAACTACACACAACGCCATCTAGTCCAATTTAAGCCAATTAAGCTTGTGTTATTATAGATCTAGACAAGTGATAAATATATTATACTAAAATACATTTTTTTTGTAAAAACACATATTACCTATAGATAAATTACACCCAGACACAGAATAAATATATAAGAAAATTATAAATTATATGTTGTGTTCAATAGGTACTTTGCACAATAAAACACTGTTATTTAGTGAGTAGGTAGTTACACAGTTCACAGCACGTCTGCAGCATCGGACGACTCTCTCCGCATGCCCGGACGTCACTGTCAACGGTCACTACTTTTATTTATGTATGTCACATCTCTTCCTTTTTATAAATTAGTTAATATTATAATGTACTCAATCTAGAAACGAATAAAAAAAAATCTTTAATCTACCATTTACAATGAATCTTCTTTATCCATTTCATCTTCGTGATCTTCGTGATCTATAACTTTCCATTTTATTCAGGTGTACAATATTCCTTCTATATTCTTGTCTAGTTTCATCATATCTTATGTTTATATCGCTCCTTTCAGCATTGGTTACGGTATGAGTTTATTTTCTTTTATTAAGTTAGGTAGGTACATTACTTTTTCACCACTTACTAACTCTCCATCCGTAGCCCTTCTCTTCTTTTCTTCCTTTAATTAGTTTTTCTCTTTTCTTTCTTTGTCTCGATCTCTCATTTCTGAATCATCATAACTATTTTCTAGGTCTGTTAAAAAGGTAATTTGTCTCTGAATTGTCTTCCGACGGAGATTTATCTGTGGAGGGATGAGGTGTAGGTACTATTATAAATCATTAAGTACCTACACTCCATTTGTTTAGGTATTTAAAAAAAAGTAAACAAATCGTAAAAAGGGTTCTTCTGTAGGGGCATTTTTCGTTCCGAAATAAAAAGAAACCAAAATAAAATCATTTTAGAACTTAAAATCCATTTCTATCTTATATTTTTCTATATTTAATTACTCGGTTTAAAAAAAATAATAACGAAAAAAATACTATAATAACCATATTACTTAGAATGATTTTAAAAACTATTGCACTGTGCCTACCATAAAGAAACTAAAAAGACAGATATTCAAAACAGTTTTTTCCAGATCGCGAAATACGTGCGTGACTGTCAAAGTCAATTCGCAGTTTGTAATTTGTATTTATTGTTATTATTCGGGACCTTAAAGAGCTGTGAAGAGCATGTACTGAAAGAAGTGGAGAAGATGTCATCCCTAGATAAGATAATTGACGACACCTATGATCGCTTTGTAATTAGTGTTGGTGATAGTTCTTCGGACTCAGACTAAAATTTTATTCAGTGATTGAATTTGAAATCACTTTGATTGTTATTATAATTTTGTGAATGTGTTGAACGTGTCAGTTTAATATTATAAATTTTAAAATTATTTAATAAGGTAAAATATTTACCTTATTAAATAATTTTAAAATTCTTTATGTTAGATAATAAAAAATGAAAATTCGTTATGTTCATTGTTCTTTAGTCTTTATGTTGCCCAATCATGCACAAAAATACTATTGTCATTGACGGTTGACTATCTCTGAAATCCACAATTTTTCTTGTGTACCTTTTTTTAAGTACCTAAACAAATGGAGTATACTTTAGCAAATCGTCTTTCCAGTCTGTTTTTTTCACATTGACTGATTTGTAGTATATTATGTATTGTGTAGTATATAGTGTAATTCCTTGTTCGATACAAAAAGCTTTAAAATCCTTTACAAAATTGTTTACCATTATCAGCGGTTCTGCAGAATTTCCGGTCCTAGAGATTTTTTCAACACATTTATAGTATCTTGGGTAGAGATAGATTTCATAATTTCAATCACTTTATACCGATTTTATTAGTCTAAGGTCACCAAAAGATGATTTCCATTCGATCTTCTTCGTCTTAGCGCTAATCCCAGTCGCATCCGAAGCCCTCAGCCCAGAGTCTGGGGTCCGCTTTACCAGTTTAGCTGTGGATTTGGCTAAACTTCGATACTTTCCGTGAAGCGACTGCCATCTGACCTCCACAACCCAAAGGCTATATCGAAGCTTTGCAGCCATACCAGTTGTTGGACTTTAGGGGGCTCCAACTACCCGTAACGACTGCCATAGATGTTCGTATGGCAACCGGGACCGACGGCTAATGTGCCCTCCGAGACACGATCCATATTCATGCATACAAATATTTGCATTGAGCGGGGATCGAACCCGCGCCTCCTGCGCAGCGGCCGCGTTCAATATCGCTACGGCACGGAGGCTGTATTTCCATTCGGTAATGGACCTAAAAATCAGTAACTGTGTATCGACCCAAGCTTTTGTAGGAAGTTCGTGCCTTATCATGGGTACTGTTGGGTTGGAGGCTGAGACTAAAGAACACCCTCTGCAATTTTTTACAGTACTTTCGGCGTCTTTATCTATTTTAGGCCACCACACTTTGGTGCGTAATCTAGCTTTTGTATTTACAATACCTGGACCTGACCCTCGTGAGTTTTTAAACGTCTGTCTGGATTCCGCTTCCAAACGTATACGAGGTCCTTTATAATCGTACTGTATCAGTACAGAACCTAAAACTACAGAACTAGCATCAGCTATTACTTGGGTCCGATCTTTAGGATCGTAGTAACCAAACTTCATGCAGTTAGCATTAATTGCAGGGCAGGAATAAATAAATAAATATTCGACAACATTCTACACAACGCCATCTAGACCCATGGTAGATTTTATGGAATCTAGAATGCGGATAAACATACTTATATACTTTTTTTGTAAATACATACATATTATACATAGAAACACCCAGACCAATGCAAGTAGCCATATTCATGCATACAAATATTTGCACTGAGCGGGAATCGAACCCGCGCCTCCTGCGTGGCAGTCGCGTGCACTACCGCCACGCCACAGAGGCTGTCAAATAAGTAACTTCGATCAGGGAAAAAATACTCCTCCAGGTTTTTAATCGCAGTGTCGTATACGTCAGTCTCGTTAGGATTCATTATGTGGGCACCTGGTATATTAAAGAACATGACTTGTAGTGCTATACCATCAAAATGTAATAATTATAGTGCCCGTTTGTTAATTTGGCATATCGTCTTGGTTGCTACGAAATATAAAGGGGCTTGTAGCTGTAGTTGGGACGTGTTAGACGATCTAAGATAGCCCCATAGACAAGTCGTTTAGTAACCAAAACAATTTAAGACTACCGCTAATCACGAGATGATATATAAATAATATCATAACAAATCTTCTAATATTGAACCTAACCAGGTAATGTGTTAAATTTAAACTCAGTTAAGTATTATTTTTATAGGAAAAGATTTTATGCTACACTAGCTTTTGCCCGCGGCTCCGCCCGCGTGGAAGTCGGTTATCGCGACCAAACATAGTCTATGTCCTTTCTCATGGTTTAATCTACCCCTATACCAAATTTCATCAAAATCGGTTCAGTGGTTGAGGCGTGAAAGCGTAACATACAGACAGATAGACAGACAGACAGACAGACAGACAGAGTTACTTTCGCATTTATAATATTAGTATGGATTTAAGGGGAGTTACATTTGATAGATGTCTGTAAATAACTAGTTTCTATAACAGTATAAAGTACATTTCGGTGAATGCTAATTGGGTGTTGGGCCTTTACCAGTACGCTTTCGACACCAGATACTTGTTTAGTTTTAACCATAACAAATTGATAACTCGGTGGTATACCTTTGTTAAAACTGGTACTTAAGAGGGGGTATAAAGGAAAATTGCCGATCTTTGATTGGATTTTTATACCCGAAAGTGTGCCACAAATGAGCTTGTTTTTTTTTTAAATAGAAAATACGTTATATCTGAAAGGTACTCAATTTGGTGAAAACATAAAATAATAATATTTTGTCGATAAAATAAGATCACAAAGTTGGGCCTAATTTTTGATTAAAATTAATTTATTTCCAAGATTATTCATATAACTGAGTCAATTTTTATGTACAAAGTATAAAATTATAAAACCTAGTGACTCAATTTTTCACTTTGTTAAAATTATCTGGAATTTACGAGTAATTTAAAAAAAACTAATTCGGCGCTTACGACGTTCTTATTTCGCGCATAACGGTCTCTTGCTATCGCACCTGACCCGAGGTGCCGGCCATCTGTTGTTTCATCAATTAGTCGGGGTCGCCCCGTTGAGACAAGAGGACTGTTTTTCTGTTTTCCGTCTAAAAAGTTCGTCGAAATTATGGGAAATAAAAAAAATCAATAGATAAACTCTAAAAGAGAATCAAAAAGACTAAGAATTCAACTCTTGGTTATTTGTCGAAAGTAATATTTCTTTATTTTCTTTACTTGGTTACTAAGTATCAACCGTTGCCAGGTAGCCCGGGTATAGTATATGAAAATCAAATAGATGTCTTAGACCACCTCGCGTGTTTATTTGAAGTATGTAACTAATGTTATTTTTTATAGCAGTAATATAAATTATATTTTTGCGAAAGTACTTATACATTGTATTATCAATTTTAATGCTTTTCAGAGTTGCTTCAGCTCGTAATATAACATAAGCTGATGAATCAGATCCAGTCGCATCGCTTAATAAAAACTGTAACTTGTAAGCTTATTGCAATTTTTTTTCTCACATTCAGTAAACATATAAGATTCTATTCACTAAATAGAATAAAAAAATATGCAACGTTGTATAATCTAGACACGCAGTAGCGTGTAAGCTAAGTTCAAGCAAAGGAACTGGCTAGCCAGCGCCGAGTGTAATATAAAAGAGTAGAATGGTATGGTTTGAGATTCACATGGTCTCACCATATGTAGTGTGATTATTACTCACCGGGATATTTACCATGTTGTTTTATTTATTTTGAGTAACTGTTACTATGTTACGTTAAAATTATGTGAATGAAGTTATTAGAACCATGACTATTTATTTTGTCTTTTTTCAGATCAACTTCTAATGTAGAGAACATCCCGACTAGTACTGTTTATAAAAAAATATATTAGATAAGTGAGTTTCAAAATCTCACTACATAATAAGCCATTTCCTTTGCTTTGGTTAAACATTCATTTATATAAATCAAGCAAATCAAATATAAAACAAGTAATAGAAAAATTCAACCACACGGAACACGGACGACCCCCCTGGAAGGCTAGCTCAGAGTAAGAGCACTGGAACGCCAGGGTTCACGACTCTGGCGTTGAAGTCCCATTGTGGTTTGAATTTTTCGAAAAATTTGTCCAAATTGAATATTTTTAGTTTCATATTCTGTATGAACTAGTTATAAGTAATACACTGAAGAAATAGATAGTTTTCAGGAAAATACGTAGTAAGTTTTTCATACTGTTTAGCCGTCAAAACAATAAGTAATAGGTCATTTCCTTAACCTTTTCCACAAAAACTCACAAATAGGCGTGTGTTTTGGGTAGAATAATCAAAATCATGTAATAAAAATAAGTAAATACCGTACCTAGCTCATTTACTCATTACTATTTGAGATGATCTTTCTTATTTATTCATTTAACCTCTAATTAATACAGTTTTTAACTATGAAATCACATTTCTAAAATCACAATGTCGAGCAAAATGACAAAATTTCGTAAACGGCCTCGTAATATCCACATTATTGACGTCATATTCATAGAATAGCTTCAACTCTTTTTATTTCCAATTATAGATTAAAAAGATATTTTTTCAAATTAATTTTCTACAGTGATCGTCTACTTTTATGAACTGAAAGTAATATCTTTAGGCGTCTTGAACCAATTTTAGTATGAAATAAACATTAATTTACCTTATTCTTATCTACCTATAACAAAATTGAAAGTATATTACATGTAAGCATTTTGTAATTATTATTGAAATAAATAATTCTTTAACTTACTTTTTCGTATTATTTATGCACTACCTGTAAAATTATTCAGCGAATCGTCGAGTTCTTAGGAAGATTTTATCTAAAACACAACAAATTATAATAATACAGTGAAAATTTATTAAAATTTATTTCGTGATATAAATGTGTTAATATAAATACAAAAAACACCAAAAAGTAGAAAATAAATGAATAAATTTTAATTCAACGGTTGCCATGTCGGGGGACCTTACGATATAAAGGAGTACTTAACCAGTTACGGTCCCCCGACTTGGCAACCGTTGAATTAAAATTTATTCATTTATTTTCTACTTTTGGGTGTTTTTTGTGACGGGGGTTTTTTAAATTTTTAATTTATTTACAAATCGCACTCATTTTATCTATCACCAAAAATAAATTTATATATTAATTTTATTTATTAATTGACAGCCTCTGTGGCGTGGCGGTAGCGCATGCGACTGCCACGCAGGAGGCGCGGGTTCGATTCCCGCTCAGTGTAAATATTTGTATGCATGAATATGGCTATTTGCATTGGTCTGGGTGTTTCTATGTATAATATGTATATATATATACAAAAAAAGTATGTAAGTATGTTTATCCGCATTCTAGATTCCATAACACAAGTTATAAAAGCTTACCATGAATCTAGATAGCGTGGTGTAGAATGTTGTGGAATATTTATTTAAAAAAAAAAAAATTTATTAATATATCGATGTTCTTTGGGGAGTATCTGAAGATACTCGCCAAAGAACATCGATATATTCCTAGAATGATCCAAGAGGCTATTGAAATTAAAAAACACCCAAATTTTAATAGAGAGGATGAATGGAACGTACCACCAGCTTGGGACCCAGTCATCCACTTAATCAAACCCAGTAAGCAGCAAAATCCAGCAAGACTTAACAACACAGTGAGCTCATTTTGCGTAAATTTGCAGAAGCCGAAACGTCGGTTTACAAAGTAAATAATAACAAATATACGCGATAGAATCCGTAAAAAGTGGTTTTATTTCAATGCTTATGTTTATTTTACAAATCCCACTCATTTTATCTATCACCAAAAATAAAATTATTGTGTGTTCAAAGTATACCTTATATAGATAATGATCCAGCTCGTACTTTGCCAAATTTAATCTGATTATTTTGAGTATACTGTGCGCCTGCGTACTAAACATGGCGGTTAGCTGCCACACAAAATACTGCGGAGCGACAGACGTGTGGACAGACGAGAGCGGGACGTATGAAGTGTGCGGGTGAAATCTGACTTTTTTCTAGCTTTATGCGCGCTCTTAACAATTATAATTGTCGGAACATTTTGTAATAAAATACTTGTTTAGTTTTAACCATAACAAATTGATAACACCAAAGTTATAGGGACCTTTGTTAAAACTGGTACTTAACAATCATGATTGTCGAAACATTTGGTTATAAAATAAGTGGTGAAATAGGTATTTCATACTTTACTTACAACTTGGTCAACAACACTTCATGATAATGTGGTAGGTACTTACTTCATAAATACCTACTGTATTTTTCGATATTACTTACGGCTCATATAGGTATTATGATTAAATATGGATAGATAATGCAATAGTTTCATGCTTTCTTACTGCATTGTTCACAATCTGACAGACTGATACTTACGTTTTCTTTTTTTTTTTCTTTGTTGACCAATTTCCGTAGGCAGGTATATAATTTACTCACTACGCTTTTACTCGTCGCCAATGTGGTGTTCACTACTTTGCATAATAAAACACTGTTATTTAGTGAGTAGATAAGTACACAGTTCACAGCACGTCCGCTCGGCCCGACCGACTCTCTCCGAATGACCGAACGTCACTGTCAACTGCGCACTACTCATATTTACGTATGCCACATTATACATATTTATTATTACCGCATTATTGGGAATCCTCAGGTCACGAACACCCTCGAGCCTTTGCAGATGCATACAGATGTTGCGTCTTTGGCAGTATTCTACCGTCTCTATCATGGTCAATGTTCTGACGAGCTCTTCCAATTAGTCCCACCCTCCCCTTTCCTTCACAGGACGACACGTGCAGGGCTAAGATGCCATCCATTTACGGTGCAGAGTATACCTGCTAGAACCAAGCGTTTCAGTGACTCATTCCTATGCCGCACCACTAAGACCTGGAACTCCCTGCCAGCTCACGTGTTTCCTTCTTCCTACAGTCCCGGGTACTTAAAGCGGGGCAATCAATGAAAAGGCATCTAATAAGGCCGTCAAACTGAGTGCCAGCACTGTTAACATGGTAAATGTTCACGATGGTGACTCTCTTTCCGAGACTTTGCCTTTAGCTTAACATCAGGCTAGGTGAAGTCAAATTGGATGTGTCCAGTATACAAAAAAAAACAATAGAAAACACACAAACTCACACAAACAATTTCTAGAAAAGCAACAAATGAGGACATTTTAAATAATTTTATTGTTACATCGGATCCATATATTTCACAATTAGACTAAAATTTGTTAGGAAATAGAAAAGAATATCCAATGAGGCACAATCATTACTATTTACTACTGAACTAGGTAAAGAATCGGCGATGTCGGCGGTGACGGCGATTCGGTGACGGCGAAAACGCATCATAACGCCTGGTAAAGACTGTAGTAGATCTGGGCCGGGAAGTAAGAAGTCGTTCAGGGACATCCCGCCTGACTTGGCGGCAGCATCATGAACAATACGCACCTTGTTGGGTTTGTTGGGGTTATGTACGTCAAAATGAGGTAGGTACCAGGTCCTTCCTGGTGTGGCTTGTTTCGGAGCTTCCTCTGCATAGCCTTTGCTTAAAGGGGACTCCATTTGTGTTGCGTACGCTGTTTTTTGGGCTGGTGTACGGTCTAGTTTCTTTTCTATGCTTGTGAGCCTTCTCATAGCGTTCTGATAGCTATCAGGCATCACACTATCCTGTTTTCTACACAGGAGAGCTGTTTGTATGAGACCGTCTGTTAGTCGCGTCGTATGTTGTTCTAATATATTTTCTGCATGTTTTTCAGGATCGGAATTCGGTCGGCGTGTGTTTAATAGAAGTGATTCAAATGAGAAATATTGTTTCAACTGACTTTCAATGCTGTCATCGGCGGCTGAGAGGCGATTAACTAAGTGTACGGTTTGACCTAGAATTCTACCATAACATCCGTGTAGGACCCATCCTAGTGCTGTAAGTGAGGTGACTGGCTGTTGGCGGCCGAATTCGGTTGGTCCTTCTTCACCCTTAGAGGGGCCCTTCCCCCTCTTCCGGTTGCGCCGTTTTGTTTTGGCTTTGGTGGGGGCTCCTCGAGCTTTGGGTGCGTTCGCCGCCGCCATCAGCGACGACCCTTGGCCCTCCTCCCCCATCGGTTGCGCCCTAATAGGCGATAGGTCCTTGCCCGGTTCTCCCGTTCGCGCAACAGTTCTTGCTTTCTTGTTACGCGTCTCACGCTTGAACGCCGGGCTGTGTACGTGGTTTGCGGGGTGTTTTCCTCCGCAGTCCTCGGGGTCTCGGACAGTCTCTGGCCGCGTGTTCCTCCCCGCACCTCACGCACGCCATCTTTCTGTGGCAGTTGTGCTAGCTGTGCCGGAACTGTTGGCACCTGTGGCACTAAGCTGGCTTGCGCTTGCCGCGCCAGGCATCGATGACGACGCAAGGGATGCCAAGCATCTCCTTGGTCTCGTAGATTTTCGGCAGCGTGTCCTTTTGGCGCCTGATGACCGCCATTAAGATGCAGCCCGGACGTTCTCCTCGCGCTTTTATATTACGGATGTATTCGGGGTCGTGCCCCATCTGTCTCAGTTCATTGCCCACCTCGTCAGGGGTGGCGTTGCTGGGCAGACCCCGGTCACGTTACTCTCAGCCGCGGGTGAGTAGGAGAACCACGAGACGCCCTCCGACTTCTCAAGTTCGGAGAGATAGGCCTGGATGACCCTGTACTCACCCTCTTCCTGCGGCGTGAAGCGCAGCCCCTTACCGTAGGGGCGTACGTTGGCTGCTCTGCCCAACTTCTCCTTCAGGGTCCTCATATGTTGAGCCCAATTTAAAAGGAATTCTACTATTAGTGGCGGGTACCGTTTTTTAGCGGTGGTGTGCTGCATGGGTAGAACGTCCGAGGTTTCGCCCGTCGGCGGTCTGGGTGTGGACCGGATCCGTGGCGGCGGTTGAATCGGCGGTCGTGCGCTCCGGGCTCAAACCTGACTTTTTGTTTGTTTCCCTCTTCTTCAGGGGCTTCTTTTTCCTTGTGGTGGTGGAGCGCGGGATGTCGTCTTCACCCTCTCCCAGCCCGTGCGAGCGCAACGAGCTAAGGGACCTCTCCGACTCCGCACCCGAGGCATCCGAGAAGTGCAGGGCCGGAGAGTCTACACTAGGCCTTGGTTGGTGGGGTTTTGCTGGTAGCCGGTTCCGGGTAATCGTCTTTTATCGGGAGCGATAATGCTGCCGGGGGAATCACTTACGATAGCAGTTGGCCGCGAGAGGCCACCTTGCTGGATGCCGCGGGCGGGTGCGCTCCCCGAGGGGCGGTTCAGGCAGACTCCGGGAAGGGAGCTGCTGCACCCGTCATCTGCCTGACAGGTGCTCGAGAGCCAGAGGGGAGGTAGGTACGTGAACGGGCTCCTGGGGGGCCGTAAACTCCGAAATTTTTAGGGGCGCGGTGCACGGCCGTGACCTAACGAGCGATTGCTAGGGAAGCGCGTCTCAACAGCGCGCGCGTGCACGCCGGCGAGTACGGCTGTGTCCAACGCGGGCACAGGCGCAATCGCCGGAGGCTCGCGCGACTGGAGATAAAAAGGGTCCGTACGGAAAAGCAATACGTTACGCGAGACGACACGCAACGGATTCTCGGCACCACGGGCGGTCCGCCTTCCGGTAATTTTCAAGCTTCGCTTCTGGGTCCTCACAGCAAGCCGCAAGGCCTGCGTGGAATCCTTTTTGGGGATCTCCCCTTGTTTTGGAGGATTCCCGATTTGGAGGCTGCATCTCAGTACCCGGAGGGGCACTGGTGAATGGAGCCCTGTGGAATAAGACGCCGATGAAGCCGCGTCTTCACGTCGCCCGGCGGTCTGCCCGAGCCGGGTGAGATCACTGGTTACCCAGTGAAGGCCCAGCTCCGAGCGACCAGCGACAGGCGACGGCTAGTCGCAGCTTCTCGGCGTCTTGGCATCCGGACTTACTGCGGGTTCTGCGGCTGCAGCTGCTGCACCTCCCGGAGAAAGCGGCGGTGAGCACACTGCAGCGTGTTGAGTGCGCATTCAAGAGACATGCGGGCGATCCTGTCCATTGGCGTGTGCTGATGGGTCGAGTGTATGAGGGCGATAGCTGTCTGCAACCTGTCCGAGCAACAAGGCAGATCCATCTCGTTGATGAAGTCCAACGCCTCGTTAGGTCCGGCTCCTACATACAGGAACTGCTCGTCGGTCTCCACCGTCTCATCTACCGTCGCTGGGGCGGGTGCCGGCGACGTTGGGGGCGGGGCCTGCGTCGAGGGGGCGGAGCTTGGCTTCTCCTCCTCGTTCGCTGGGGCAGTCTTGAGCTTGCGGTTTCGTCCCTGGTGGCTTCTCCTTCGTTGGGAGGGCTAGCTGACCCCTCGGGAGGTGGGCGCGTTCGCTTCCGCCTTGAGCGAAGCGCCCGCGGTCCTCTTACCGAGGGGGTTTGGGTTCACCGGAGCGGGCGAGGTAGGCGCGGCCCTGCGTCTGGTGATGGCTGCGGGGTCCGCCTTCTTGTTCCGGGCCTCACGTCTAAAGACGGAAAAAGTTGGCGGGGTGGTTGCCCCTGCAGTTTGCGCAGATGGCGAGCTGGTCTCAGGGGCGGAGGCAGTCGCCCGCGTGGTGTTCGCCGCAGTTGTGGCTGGAGTGCCGAAACTGTTGGCAGCGATGGCGAGGAGCTCGTCGACCTGGTAGATGTCATGAGCGTTTCGGGTTTTCTTTACTACGGCCAGGAAGATGCAGCCGGGAGTCCGCGTAGTTCGGCCGCAATCTCCTCTGGCTCGGCGTTCGTAGGCAGCCCTCGGATGGCCACCTTCAGGCCTAGGTCCGAGGGGCGCGAGTACGAGTACCAGGAGATCCCCTCCTGGTCCTCGAGCCTGCTGAAGGACGATGCTGGGTTTGCACGTGGAGCAGGCGCCACCGCCGGCGCGGCGCGAGAGGCGCGCGACCCACCCGGCCGCGCGCGGGAGGGGAACGGAGGTCACGCTGCCGGCGCTTGCTGGCACGGCTGGTGCGGTGGGTTCACCGTCTCTTTAGGGCTGGTTGCAGACCCCTTGGAGGCGGTTTGGTCCTTAGTATGTTGCATCCGATAGTCTTGGGCTTTACGGTCTGTCAACCGCGACCTGACATGGTGGGAAGCTGGTGTGAGCGCGACACAATACGGCGATTACGGTGGCGTCCTAATACAGTCGCAACCGCATGCGCCGGCAGTCAACGCGCAAGGATAGGTTCGAGCGGTGTAGTTGAGGAGATACTATGCGAACACGTCTGCACTCAACCGCTACTGAGGCAATCTTCGTAATTTTCACACGCACTTCTTCCTCACTACGCCCCTTGCGGGACGTGTGGAAGCAGATATTGGGGCTCTGCCCCCTACTGCAACTTTCTTCTCTGCCCCTAAATAGGGGCGGGTCCTCGTTTTCGGCATATAGCCTGTATATTCTGGGTTCGGGCGCAGGCCCGCCTTCCGCGCCGACCGGCGGACGCCCCAGCCGGGTGAGATCACTGGTAGCCCAGTGAAGGCCCAGCTGAGGGCGTCCAGCGACGAGAGGGCGCTGGGCGGCGCCGGCGCGGGACCATGGCTGCTGCAGGCTCCTGCCGGCCGGTCCCTCTCCGCGTCGCACCCGTATCGCGTGGAATACGGGGGCGAGCTGGGCGGGAGGCGGCCGCTGCGAGTCTGCAACTAGTCACGGTACGCGCTCGAACATGCGCGTGGCCAGGCGCCGCACGAACTCGTCCAGGCACTCGACGCCGAGGTCCCGGGCGATGGTCGCGTTGCGCACGAGGGGGGGCGCGCCCGCGATGGCTCGCAGCGCGAGCGACTGCTGCGCCTCGAGGCGGGCGCGGTTGGTCGGCGCGAGCAGGCCGTACCTAGCCGGCGCGGCGTAGGTGAGCTGCGTGCGCACGTACAGCTTGTACAGGCTCGCCTTGGTGCGCAGCGGGAGGCGCGAGGTGAGCACGGGCCGCAGCTGGGCGCGGACGGCGCGCGCCTGGCCGGCGACGGCCCGCACGTGGGCCGCCATGCTCAGGCCGCGGTCGATCGTGACGCCGAGGTACTTGGCCCTCGGCGTCCAGGGGATGGGCGTGGTGCTCAGCAGCAGCGGCGGCGGGAGCTTCCTGTTGGCGGAGATGGCTATCGCCTGCGACTTACCGGCGTTGGTCGCCAGGCGCCAGAGCGCCAGCCACTCCGGCAGCAGGTCCAGCGAGCGTTGGATCTTCGTGGCGGCGTGGGTGAGGTTCACGCTGACGCTGATGTACGCGGCGTCGTCGGCGTACAGGGCCAGCTGGACGCCCTCGCCCACGGGGAAGTCATTGGTGTACCTGCTGTAGAGCACTGTGATGCGGTGCGGGGCGGAGGTAGCGTCCTCCACTGCGACGTGGAAGGTGCGGTTCTGCAGGAACGTTGCAACCACTTTTACCACTTGTTCGTCGTTCGAACACCTTCGAGGTGGTCGGCAGCTGGGTGATCGGCCGATAGCTCCCAGGCTTCAGCACGTTCTTCCCCTGCTTCGGCAGCATGATGATGCGCCACTCCTTCCAGATGTCTGGGAAGAAGCCCCGTGCGCACTATGCCCGTGTAGAGGCGGGCGAGCGCGGCGACGACGGTGCGGAATGGGAGGTGGCGCAGGACGGTGTTGGTTATACCGTCCGCGCCGGGCGCCTTCCTCAGCTTGGTGCGGCATATCACGCGCAGCACGATGCCAGGGGAGAAATGGATGGGGTCCTCTTCGGGGGCTATCGGGGTTGAGAAGTAATCTCGAAGGTGTTCCACGGTGTTTATCACCTGCTGGTCCAGGCAGGTCGGGTTCGGCGAGAACTGTACCTCGAGGTGGCGCGCGATGATGTCGGCTCGGTACCTAGGCGTCCCGTCCTCGTGCTCCAGTGGGCGCACCGGAGCTAGGGTGTTCGTGAAGCGGCGGCATAGTTTGTGGATGGACGACCAGTCGTCCGCGATGGAGTCTATGTGTTCCTCCCAGCTCCGGGAGTCGCTCTATGCGATCCCGGGTCCTTCCATGGGTGTTGGCCTCCTCGAGGGCGCCTCCGATGGCTGCGGTTAACTCTTCCGCGAGAGTGTGCACATCGGCCGCGGAGGTGACAGGTCGCTTCTGCGAACGTGATCCAGTTACCGGATGGACGTGGCGCGGGATACGGTCCGGGTGGGGTGGTTGTTTACCACCACCAACACTGGGTGGTGATCGGACTCCATGCTGTCCGCTAGCACTTCCTGGGAGAACTGGCTGTCTACTTGGTCGTTAAAGACCACGATGTCCAGCACGTCGGGGCTTTGGTCCGGGTGTTCCGGGTACCGGGTCGGGACTTCCGGTCCGGATACCGCGTAGTCCCGGGCGTCGGCGACCACCCTGAGTAGCGCGCCTGATTCGTTTGTTACCGCGGAGTTCCACGCTGGGTGCTTCGCGTTGAGGTCGCCTGCGATGATGACTGGGCACTGCGCCTGTAGCAGCCCATGCAGGTCTGCGGTTATAAGCGGTTTGCTGGGTGGTTTGTAGGCCGCATACAGGCACAGCGGAGCGCCGCCCATGTGCAGCTCCACACCCAGAGTGGCTGTTGTGGTCCCCGCTTGTACGGGGAGGGGTTGGTGGATCGGGCGTCGCTTTACTAGGACAGCCAGTCCTCTCACTCCCATACTGTTGGGTGGCGGTGTTTCCTCGTCCCTCCGGTAAACGACGTATCCCGGGAATTTCGTCTTGATGCTGGATTTTAAGCGAGTTTCACTTACCAGCGCCACGTCGATCAGCTGGTCCTTCAGCAGCAGCTTGAGTGCAGCAGCCTTCTCTCGCAGGCCACGGGCGTTCCAATGCAGGATTCTCAGGGGGGCGTTCCTATCCATTGGGAGCAGTGAAAATCACCATGGCCCCCCTGATGAGGATCTGCTTGATCTCCTAGGGGTCAGTCTCTGACATTAGCGCCTGCACGACGCTGCCTATGACCCGCATGACAACCTGCGCTATCGAGTTCCCACTGGGGGCGGCTTGGGTTGAGCTTGCAGCGTGCACTAGGCTGGTGTTCGCCCGCGGCCTCAGCTCTGGAGCCTCCTTTGCTTTCCTCGGCGGTTGAAGCAACCGGTTCGGGAGCCGGGTCCTCTGCAGGCTCGGTCTCTACAGGGTTGGGGGCCTTTCCCCTCCTCCGCCTCATCGGCTTCTTCTTTTGCGTCTTGGGGACTGGGGCTCCTCTCGCCACTGGTGCGTTCGCTGCCGCCATCAGCGGTGCACCTTGGCTCGTCTCCCCTCTCGGTTGTGCCAGTACTGGCGCCGGGTCTCGGCGCGTGTCCCCGGTGCGCGCAACAGTTCCAACCCTTCTATTGCGGGCTTCTTTTTTGAACGCCGGGCAGTGTACGTGATTAGCGGGGTGTTCCCCCCGCAGTTCACGCACGTCGCCGGCTCTTCTCGGGGTCTAGGGCACTCCCGTGCCGTGTGCTCGCCTCCGCACCTCACGCACGCTTGCCTCCGGTGGCATTGGTGCCAGCTGTGCCTGAACTGCTGGCATCGGTGGCATTGAGCCGGACGCCGCTTCCCGCGCCAAGCTTCAATGACCACCCCTGGGATGCCCATCATTTCGGTGGTGTTGTACAGAGCTTGGGTTTGCTCTGTACTGCCTCTCCTTATTATTGCCAGGAGAATGCACCCAGGGCGTTCTCCGCGCGCCCGAATGTTCCTGACAAACTCTGGTACGTAGCCCATCTCGGTCAGCCCCTGGCTGACTTCCTTGGGGGTGGCGTTACTAGCAAGGCCTCGTATGGCCACCTTCAGATTACGTTCTGGTGAGAGTGAGTAAGAGAACCAGCTCACACCCTCCGCCTTTTCCAGGTCGGAGAGGTACGCCTGCACCACTCTGTACTCACCTTCGTCTACGGGGGTGAATCGCAGTCCCTTGCCGTAGGGACGTGCGTTGGCAGCTCGTCCGAGTCGCTCCTTTAGGACCCGCATATGGTGGGCCCAGTTGGGCAAGAACTCGACCACTAGGGGAGGGTACCTGGGCTTCTTGGTGGCGGGCTGTGCGGGCTGAACGTCCGTCGTTGCGGGCGTCCGAGGTCTGGGTGTGGACGGCGGCGACCTTGCCGTCGCGGCGTAAGTCTGGGGTGAGGAGGGTGCGGCTTGCCTACTCAGTGGAGTACGGCTGTCAGCAGCAGGGCACCTCCGCTTCGCCTCCTCTCCTTCCCCCTCCTCCGAGGGTTTCCGAAGTCGGCGGGAGCTCCTGTGGGGATTCACCTGCGTCCTCTGGGATGTGCGTTGGGGCTGTGGGGCCGGTCGAGCCTCATTCGTTGACTCAGCGGCCTTGTGCTCTGGGCTCGAACCTAACTTCTTGTTAGTTTCCCTCCTCTTCTTCAAGGGCTTCTTTTTTCTTGTGGTGGTGGAGCGCGAAAAATCGTTTTCACCCTCTCCCAGCCCGTGCGAGCGCAACGAGCTGAGGGACCTCTCCAACTCCGCATCCGAGACATCCGAGAAATGCAGGGCCGGAGAGTCCTGCTGGTAGACGGCTCCGGGAAGTCGTCTATTATCGGGAGCGATAACGCTGCCGGTGGAATCACTCCCGATAGCAGCCGGCCGCGAGAGGCGATCTGGCTGGGTGCCGCGGGCGGGTGCGCTCTCCGAGGGGCGGTTCCCGTCGGCGGGGAAGATTTTGGGGCAGACTCCGGGAAGGGAGCTGCTGCTCGGGAGCCCTCAGAAGGGCTGTTTTTACTCACCTTACGACTCGCTAGGGTGTCAGAGGGGAGGTAGGTGCGTGAACGGGCTCCTGGGAGGCCCGTAAACTCCGACATTTTTTGGGGCGCGGTGCGCGGCCGTGACCTAACGAGTGGTGGCTCGGGAAGCGCGACTCAACAGCGGGCCGGCGAGTACGGCTGCTTCCAACGCGGACACAGGCGCAATCGCCGGAGGCTCGCGCGACTGGAGATAAAAAGGGGTCCGTACGGAACGAAGACGTTACGTGAGACGACACGCAACGGATTCTCGGCACCACGGGCGGTCCTCTCGTAATTTTCATAGGGATGCGCGGAGCTTAAGTACTCCTGTTTTCTATAGCCCGCAGGGGGACTTAATGAGCGTAGCCCGGTGATGGCACATTTATTCCTAACATTATATAAAATATTTCTTACTTTATAATTTAGCCTACTGTTTCAAAACGTATTTATTTATCATATCCTTAACCTATTGCAATAATCATTTACAAACTACACTATTTACAATACAAGCGGTCCTCAGGTGGCGTGGCTCGGCGTACTGGACTGGACACCAGGAAATAAAACAATATTTATTCCAGACTAGCTGTGCCCGCGACTTCGTCCGCGTGGAATGTACTTAATAAAAAAAATCAGTTTTTTTTTTTAGCCTAAGTTACTCCTTATTACATAAGCTATCTGCCAGTGAAAGTCCCGTCCAAATCGGTCCAGCCGTTCCAGAGATTAGCCAAAACAAACAGACAGACAGACAAAAAATTTAAAAATATATATTTTGGTATGTGTACCGTATATACATTCATATGCATGTAGTAGAAAGCGGTTATTTTAATATTACAAACAGACACTCCAATTTGCCATGGGGTGTAACGTCTGACACGAAGTCTCTAAGACTAGCCTAGACTAGACTAGATTAGCCGAGTCGCCAACTCGGCTAAGAATTCGCATTTTTTTTTTTGTGTGTGTGGTGTGTGGGTTGTTGGCCGGCAGGCCTCTACAACCTTACGCGGACAGTGTAGCGAGCGCATAGGGCTCTCCGCTAAAGTTGATTTTAAGCAACAGGCTCAAGGGTGCCCGAGAGGGTTGGCCTGGGCTTGGTCTGCTGCTGAGTTAATACTGGGGTGACCTGGGCCCACATTTACGAACAAAGCGGGGCGCGTGTTCCGCCCTCGTCGGCGAAGGCGGAACCGCGCTTGATTTGTATTAGCTGCGCGAGCTGTGTAGGCCCTTCGTTGAGCGAGTGTTATTACATCATCTGGCTCTCCGAGAGCGTGTCTAGGTCTCCGCGTGCGTGACATTTGTATGGGTGTGTAGTTTACAGCCGCAACCACCAGAGGGTTGGGGTGAGTCGTAGCAGAGTCAAAGTGACTAAGGAAGCACTGCTTTATGTACTGCCTGATCGTGGACACCTTCAGGTTGATGTGGAGCTCGACATTACGCATAGAAACGGGACATCCGTATGTCATGATTGGCGTAACACACGTAGTGTGAAGTCTGACTTTCCTAAGGGCTCGTTTAAGTGGCCAGATCGTGAAAATCACCGAAAAGAGTGTTACGATCTTTCATATTTAACCTATTTAGATATGATTGATATCAATGATAATTTGTATATATTATATTCAAAGACCAAAAAATATGGTATGCTTATATTAAACTCGTAAAACCTAATAGTTGTTATATAATAAACGTCGACAAACCCACAAAATTGAGAAAAAATGCAAAAACATGCCTTCGTATTTTTCAGATTTAACCCAATAAACCAACACGAATTGATAAAAAGAAACACTTTTTGAACACTGAAGGATCCAATAAATATTGCATGTACCTTTACAAACAAAGACTTCCTCTTTTAAAGCCCTAAAATCTAGATATGTTTTACGTAAATTCTCCATACAGGCTACGTGAAACAGGCTCCAGTCTTTGAGAAAATTCATACCGAAAATGAGTGATTTTAGCAATGAACCGGTATCTATTTGAAAGTCAAAGACTTCTTGATAGGGAAGAAAAAACTTATTTGATGATACATTTAATAATCAATCAAAAAAATCACTTCAAATTTACTGAAAAACGCGTAAAATAGTGTCTTTTTTCTGCCATATTTTTTCTCATCGCCCGTCAGTCGCCCACGGGCCTTCGAAGCAGGAGCACGTCTCTTTGGCGTGTGATGACAGTTCATGCATACACAAATAGGCCTACCAAGAAATATGTGAAATGAAAAATGGCGCCACAGTCTTCATTAATCAATTGGACGGCAATAAAATAGTATGCATTTGACAGTGACAACCGTAGTTCCGATTTTAGCCATTTCACATATTAGTTGGTACATTTGTAGCATAATGTTTCAGATTTTGAGATACTTGCTTTAAGGTTTGAACTGTAAAGTTGGGGATATACCTAGTTAAAATATTTTTTGTAGAAACAATATTTTTAGGTTCTGTTGTAATGAAATTATAATTAGATACTAACTTCATGGTCTATTTTATATGAATCTATAGGTAAGTATATATGCATATTGTAAAGTAGATGTTTCCGTACATATTAGTTATAAAAAAAATTGGGTTATATTATATTAAAGATACTTTTTTTATTTTTTTTCGTGCTCTATGCGTTTCTATAAAAAATTACTCCCAGGGGCGGACAGATTCGGTCTGGTGCAGACCCTGTTCGGCCCGGCCGTAATCCTGAACTGACAGGACCGGTGGATCTTCGGATCCGCGAGGAGTTAACCTCTATAAAAAATCCCCAATCCCAAGCTCTGACGCCTGGCGACGGGATGAGTGGCTGGAGGGAGTCCAGTCCCAAGGGCGTCAACGTCGGAGGACGTTAACCTCAAAAAACTTAATGATGGAACAACAAGATACCGAAATATCTACCCAGGAGGGTCCCAGCCTAGCTGGGGAGTCCCTCCCGTTGCCAGTCGGCAACGGCAGTCCCCAGTCGTATTCTGGGGGGGACAACCATCATTTGAGCCCGGCGCCGAGCTCTAGATCCGGCCCCAACTTAAAAAGTAGCACGGAGGTCGCGCTACCCCTGGACGATTCGTCGTCCTCATTGGCGGCGGCGGTGACGTCAGAGGAGTCTGGTACCACCGAGGTAGAGAGGCAGGCGCTGCCTGGGCTGCAGACAAGGTCTGCAGCCAAAAAGCGCAAGGGGAAGGGGAACAAACGGGTTCCCCTGCCACTGGTGGACGAGCGGGATGAGGACTTCATCCCTCCCGGGCTCGGGTCGGCTGCCAGTGGCAGCAGCAGCAGCAGCGGTGGCGAGGAGGAGCGGGTTGCCAAGGTGCAGGCCACCGGCCGCGAAAAGGCTAGGAGGAGCGGTAGGGAGGCCGCCCCCCCTCGGGACTCCTCCCCGTGGGTGGGATCGAACCCGGAGATGGAAGGGCCAATTGGATCGGCCAATTACCGGAGGACCGTGCTCCTCACCCATCGGTTAGGCCGGATGTTGGCGAGGCGGGTGGAGTCTGGGACTCCCGAGCAGGCCGCAATGCTCGGGGTTTTAGAGCAGATTGCTGCCGCCAGCAAGGGTCTGGCCGAGCAAATGGTCGGGCAGATGAGAGGGGAGGCCGAGGCCCGAAAACGGGAGTCCGAGGCCAAGCTCCAGCTGGAGAAGGTCTCAGCGGAGCTGGAGGCCCTGAAAAGGAGGGTCGAGCACCTGACCGAGCTGCCGGGGGTGACAACTCGTTCGATGCGGAAGGCGCAGCTGGAGCGGTCGGCGCAGGCGGCACTGGCGGTGCGGCCAGTGCAGCCGGAGCGGCCAGCGCAGACTGCGCAGCCGCCGCGGCCAGCGCAAACTGCGCAGCCGCCGACTCGACCGGCAGAGCCGGCGTCGTTGGCCGAATTTATGGCGGCCATACGCGCCGAGATGGTCGCGCAGGAGGAGCGCACCAACCGGCGGCTCGAGACGATCCTCGATATCGCCCGCCGTCCCCCTCTCGCGACGCCGGCCGGGTACGCCGCCGCAGTAAGGGGGCCTGCCTTCCCGGCGGCGGCGGAGGCCCCATCGGTTCCAGCTCACCGCCCCCCTCCAGGTCCTCCGGGTCCCTCTCAGGGCGCCCAGGGCGCTCAGGGCAAGGGCAAGGGGAGGGGCAAGGGCAAGGGGAAGAAGTCCCCAGCCCTGGCCTCAGTCCCGCCCCTGGCCCGAGTCCTGGCTCCGGCAAAATCCTCGAGCCCCCCGTCAGGGGGGCTGGGAGGTAGCCGGAGCCAATAAACAGAGACGGAGCGCCGCCAAAAAAGCAGCCAAATTGGCCAGAAGGGCCAAGGCTGCCACGATGGCAACAGCGCCGAGGAGGCTCCGCGTCCCTCGATCGACGGCCGTCGTCATCACACTGACGGCGGAAGCGTCGGAGAGAGGCGTGGAGTACGCCCAGGTAGTGAGGCAGGCAAGGGCCTGCATCGACCTGGGAGCCCTCGAGATCCCGGATTTGGTGTGCAAGCCCACGCGCACCGGAGCTCGGATCTTCGAGGTCCCCGGCGCTACCAGCGGCCCTAAAGCCGACGCCTTAGCGGCTAGGCTCAGGGAGACGCTGGACGTAGCTGACGTCCGGGTGTCCAGGCCCAACAAGTGCGCAGAAGTGCGCATATCGGGTCTGGACGACTCCATCACGGCCGAGGAGCTTAGGCTCGCCGTGGTGGAGGCCGGAGGCTGTCCTCAGGACACAGTGAGGGTCGGAGCAATACGCTTCGGCCGTCGTGGACTGGGGGCAGCAGTTGTCGGCTGCCCCATCGCGGCAGCCCAAAAGGTTGCCGATGGGCGGAGCCTCCTCATCGGAGGCTTCCAGAAGGTGCAGGTACGGCTCCTGCAGGCCCGACCGGCACGGTGCTTCCGGTGCCTGTCGGTGGGCCACGTGGGGGTGCAGTGCACGGCGGAGGTAACAGTCGGTGACCGTTGCTTCCGCTGTGGCCAACCCGGTCATAAGGCCGGTAATTGCGAAGCTCCGTTGCACTGCATCAGGTGTGCAGCGGAGGGCAAGCCGGCCGACCACAGGGTTGGTGCCAAGGCCTGCACCGCGGGGAGGCCGAAGCCTGGAGGCAGGCGCTCCGTCTCTGGTTCGCGGCAGGGCGTGGAGATGGGCGTTCCATAATGGATCCTCAGCTCCGCGTCCTGCAGGCAAATGCGAACCACTGTGTCGATGCTCAGGCACTTCTGCTCCAGAGCATGGCACAGTGGGGCATTAATGTCGCCGCTGTCGCCGAGCCGTACATTCACCGGTTTCTCGGGCCTGCCTGGGAAATCGACCTGGACGGATCGGTGGCACTGGTGCACAACGCCGCTGCCGGCAGCCCCCCCCTTGTGGTCGTGACAAGGGGGCATGGCTGCATGGCGGCACTTATGGGGGAGATAGCGGTCGTGGCAGTATACTTCTCGCCGAACCGAGACCTAGTTGAGTACCAGCAGTGGCTGGATCAGCTGGGCGTCGTCGTCAATACCTGTTACCCTCACCCGGTTCTGGTGCTCGGGGACTTTAACGCCTGGTCTCTGAACTGGGGTTCCCGACGCACTAAACCGAGGGGCAGGGCAGTGGAGAGCTGGGCTGATAGTTTCAGCCTAGTTCTTCTGAATCGCGGGGCCGTCGCCACGTGCGTGAAGAGACGGGGCGACTCAATTGTGGACCTTTCGTTCGCGAGCGCCCCGCTCTCAGGCCGTGTGCAGAGCTGGCGTGTCCTTGAGGAGGTGGAGACAGCGTCGGATCATCGATACATTCGGTTCGACGTCTCTCCCCCCGCGGGCGCCGCGCCGGTTACACCGGCTCCACGCGAGCCACGTTGGGTGCTTAAGCGACTGGATCGGGAGGTCCTCCTGGAGGCCACCATCGTACAGGCCTGGGCCTCTGCGCCGGACAGGCCTGTCGACATAGACGATGAGGCGGCGTGGTTCCGGGAGGCCATGACGCGTGTCTGCGACGCGGCTATGCCTAGGGCTCCGCCCTATAATCCGAGGCGTCAGGTCTACTGGTGGTCAGCGGACATCGCGAGGCTGCGACAGGCCTCCGTGATCGCTTTCCGCCGGTGGACCACCGGCCCCGACTGAGAGGGTTTCTCAGCGCATGTTTGGAGCGAGGCCAGTTTCCGAAGATGTGGAAGACGGGGAAACTGGTCCTCATCCGAAAGGCGGGACGCCCGGCGGACTCACCGTCCGCCTACAGGCCGATAGTGATGCTCGACGAGGTGTGCAAGCTCTTTGAAAGAGTGATTGCAAAGCGCCTCGTCGAGCACCTATCCAGAGTGGGGCCTGACCTGGCGGATGGCCAGTATGGCTTCCGCCGGAGGCGCTCCACCGTGGATGCCATCATGCGCGTGGGGACTCTGGTGAAGGACGCCGTCGCTCGGGGCGAGGTGGTGCTGGCGGTGTCACTGGACATCGCCAACGCGTTTAACACCCTGCCCTGGAGCTGCATTAGGGAGGCACTCGTGTATCACGAGGTGCCTCTCTACCTTCGCCGCATAGTCGGGGCGTATCTGTCGGAGAGAGCAGTCGTCTACCCAAGTGCGACCGGGCTCGGTCGGCGAGAGATGTCGTGCGGTGTTCCGCAGGGATCGGTCCTGGGACCGCTATTGTGGAACATCGGTTACGACTGGGTGCTTCGCGGTGAGCTCGCGGACGGTGCCGCCGTCACGTGTTATGCGGACGACACGCTGGTGACGGCGTGCGGGGCTACATACCGCGAAGCGACCCCGAAGGCCACGACCGCGGTTGCCCAAGTCGTGGAGCGGATTCGGCGGCTGGGTCTCGAGGTGGCTCTGCATAAAACCGAGGCCATGTTCTTTCATGGGCCTCGGCGCGTGCCACCGGAGGATTCCAGCCTCATAGTGGGAGACATTTCTATCGGCATCAAGGCCCAGATGAAATATCTGGGGCTCGTGCTAGACGGCCGGTGGAACTTCGGGGAGCATCTCCGAAGACTGGCCCCCAAATTGAAGGACACAGCTGCCGCTTTGGGGCGGCTGCTGCCCAACATGAGGGGGCCGGATGACTCCTGCAGGAGACTCTACGCGGGAGTCGTGCGGTCCATGGCCCTATATGGGTGCCCAATATGGGCGGACACCCTGACGGTCCACAATGCGCGTCTGCTGCGTGGACCGCAGCGTGCAATGGCCAGCAGGGCCATTAGGGGGTACCGCACGATATCCTTCGAGGCGGCGAGTCTCCTTGCCGGATCCCTACCGTGGAACCTGGATGCGAGAGCCCTTTCGATGCTATATCGGTATCGTAAGGAGGCGCGGGAGCAGGGACGGGAACCCGAGCCCGAAGAAATTCGGGCCGTGAGGTCTCAGCTCCACAGGGACATGGTAGCGGAATGGGAGCTACGACTTGGGCGACCAAGCGCAGGGCACGCCGTAATAGCGGCGGTAAGACCCATCATGGAGGAATGGCTAGAGAGGCCACACGGCAGCCTCTCGTACCGGCTGACGCAGGTGATTACCGGACACGGGTGTTTCGGGAGTTACCTGTGTCGGATCCAGAAGGAGCCAACGTCCGAGTGCCATCACTGTGATGCGAGCGAGGACACAGAGCTGCACACGCTGACCGAGTGCCCGGCGTGGGACACGCCGAGGCGGGTCCTAGTGGCGGCTCTAGGGGTGGGAGTCCTCACACTCGTCACATTGCTCACAGCGATGGTACGATGCGCAAACGCTTGGGGTGCGGCCGCCTCCTTCTGCGAGCAAGTAATGCTCGAGAAGGAGGCGGCCGGTCGGGTCCGGACCAGACTCCGGGCCCGGGAAGCCCGTGCAGAGCGAAGGCGAACCGGACGTCGGAGGTCGCAGAACGACCTCCGTCCTCCATGAGCGCTGGCCTGGGGGTGACCGGTGGAGCCGCCTGTCATCCTAGCAGAAGCAGGCCGCGGCGGCGGCGCAAAGTGCGCCTCCCCGTAACCGGGGCTAGATGGGGACATTTTGGTCCCCACAACCCGAAGGGGGCCATCTCGAAAGAGATGGTCCTGGGTCTGTCGGGGTGCGAGAGATATGCTTTTGGCAATCTCACCTCCGGCAACCAAGGACCCAAGATGGCGTGCGTTTTAGTCGGTTCGAGTCCGACATAACCACCTCCACCGGCTCTGTGGGGGTGGTATCCGTGGGGATTTATCGCATGATAAAAAAAAAAAAAAAAAAAAAAAAAAGCCTTCGTGTCCGTGACATAGCAAATAAAATGCAAGAGAGCCGCCATCGTTGGTACGATCACGTCAATCTGCGTCTGATCGATAAGGAGCGAACGTCCGAGTTCCATCATTGCGATGCGAGCGACGTCACGGGACTGCACACGCTCACCGAGCGTCCGGCGAGGCGGGAGCTCGAGGCGGCCCTGGGAGTGAGAGTTCACATCCTCGCTACCCTGCTCACGGGCGTAGGCGTGGGTGGCCAGTATCTCCTTCTGCGTCCTCCTTTTTTTCTTTCTAATGGTCACGACCATTTCAGGAGATGGTGGAACGGGCGTCGGAGGGCACAGACTGACCTCCGTCCCTCATGAGCGCTGGCCTGGGGGTGACGGGTAAAGCCGCCTGTCACCCGAGCAGAAGCAGGCCACGGCGGCGGTGCGCTAAGTAGCGCGCCTCCCCACTCTGGGGTGAGTCCTGGACACCGTTGTCCCTCCTCTCGAAGAGGACCAGACCGCAAGGGATGGCCCTGGGTCAGCCGGGGTGCAAGGGATATGCCTAAGACAACCTCACCTCCGGCCTAGCACCACGTGCGGTTTTAGTCGGTTCGAGTCCGACATAACCTCCCCTCCCGGCTCCAGCCGGGTAGGAAATGTAGGAAGAAGAGCTGCAAGACGAACCCTGAAACTGTGCAATTGGGTTGCTAGGTGCCTGCAGGAGCGCCGTATTCGTGTCCTCTGTGATATTTCCTATTATATAGAAAGAGAGTGGGTAATATTATATATGATTTTACCCACTCTCTTTCTTCAGCTTTCATTGCTATGCAGATGATAGCACCTTACACGAGAGTTATCACGGAAATCCTGCGGCTACACAGTCTGATATCGATGAAAAAGGGTAGCTTCTTGTCACTGAGATTGACCGGATCCTGGACCACATTTTGCAATGGGGCTCTGAGAACTTGATGGAGTTCAATGCTAAGAAGACGCAGGCACAGCAAAGGTATTTTCTTTTCTTCCACCATTCCATTCTTCAGAGCACGCCACTACCACTAAACGACAATCCTGATCGGCATCTATTAAGGTCGTCAAGCTGAGTGCCACCATTGTTAACTAAGTACGTGTTTGTAATGGTGGCCCTTTGCCTTTATCTTACCGTCAGGCGACGAGAAGTCAAATTGTCGTGCTCGGCCCCCATACATTTAGATTATGCGCGCTCTATACATAAAATCTAAACTGTAAGTGATCTTCGGTATCTCGTACTTTGATATTTCGTACACTTTTTGAACTTCGGAATTTTGTAATTCGGGATTTAAAATCGTTATTTTTGTACGTAACCGGTAGGTATGGTCTGTCTACGCGGTGGGCATTTTAATTTTATGAGTGTTTTCAGTATCCTCAGATATCAACAATTAGGTGTAGGTATGTCCCCAGCCTTATTTTGTTCGAAATCTCATAATCTCTGTAAAAAGTTCAACATGCTATGTATGACACTGAAACAAAAGACATGCCAATGACGTCACGTAAGATAATATGACAGGGATGAATGTATAAGAAGAAAAGAGATACGAAATGTAATTGACAGACGTAATTCGTCACAATAAATCACATTACTCAAAAATGCACTCTAACCACAAGGCTTTAAGTAGCTTTTTCATCATTGGTAAGAGAATTTTCACCATTATTTTGACTGGTAAAGAGCATCTAGCAGCCCACTGTGCATCTCGGTGATGTGTGCGTGCACGGCTGCGTCTGTATTTTGACAGATTTTGAGACGTGCGCTCCGCGGACTCCGTCCTTAAGGAGACGCGGTGTGTCGAGCGGTGCGGTCCGCGCAGCGGGCTGCCAGAAACACAAACATACGGCAATGTTTGGAGCGTTCAAGGAGAAGCGTCTTTGCAAGCGTTTGTTTGAGTTGTAGCTGCCCAAGTGACGGGCGGTGCCGCGTCACAGGCGGCAAATATAGCGACAGGCGACGCCGCGGAGCACGCGGCGGGTAAACCACCGAGTTTCGCAATAGGAGAACGCGGCGCATGAAGCGGTAATTAAAATACTTTCTAAGTTATAATTATCTTCAAGCAATATATCAATGATGTCGTCCATGATTATAAACAATACACACGTTTGCTCTTTGTAACTAGTCGAACAAGACTGGGAGGACGGCAATAAGCTGCGAGAGTTGCAGCGGGTGTCGCACTGAATGACGCCATATACAAAGCTGCACCCCACGCCGCACAGTGGGTCGAAACTGCTATAAGAGGGCCATAGAATTTCATGTCACAAATCCCATTTAAAAAACTACCTATCGAAAGATCTCATCATTCTGATGAATATTTAGTATGAACGTTTTTCTCTAAAACTGATATCTTGCCTGTAAAAAAATATTTTCAGTTCTTGTTGTATGGAATGACACCAAAGCTCCTAAAATTTGGCTAAATCTTGACAGGTCTTGTTTTGAAACTGCTCTAGTCTTATTTTTTGCCTTATTGACTGTAATTCTACATTATCAGCGTGCGCCTGTAACTGCCCATTTAAAAGTTATGAGGTTCAGTACACTACAAAAATCTAGTAAAGGGTACCTTTTTTTATTGATACTGTCATATATGAAATAACTGTATTACGTAATTATAAAACACGTATATTCGAAAAAAGTGCAAACAAGATTATATTTTCAAAATTTTAGCTAAAAAGAATAAAACAAAATTAGAAATAAAAACACAATAAAAGCACAATAAAAACCAGCTAAAATCTAACAAAATTAATTAATATCAGTATACCAAAGCCATGACGCCCAATGTGGACTCTCCAGCACTACACTTGGGGCTGACCTGTGTCAATGGGACCTATTCTGCTAGCGATTTCTACCATGACTGGCCTATGGTCTGAGGTAAGGTCGTGTAATACTTCCATAGAACCCAAGCGTAAGCTTACGTTCTTTAGAAGCATTATGTCGAATATTTCTGGCCTCTGGGTCACTATTTCCGGATAGTGCGTAACTTCCAGCGGTGCTATCGGTTCGAGTGCGATTCCAGGACCAGGCCTCTGTTGTTGTTAATGTGGCAGTTCCACGATACATGTTTTGGCGTTGAGGTCGCCGGCCACTATGACCGACGGCCCGAGGCTGAATAGGGCCCTGAGATCGCCCTCGGTCAGGTGTTTGGTAGATGACAGACAAGCTGACACTAATACTATTGACTGATGGCCGGTCATCCCTAGCCGACAGACCGATACCTCAACGTTCGTCAGAGTTGGCTGATCCATAGGTGAGCAGTGCAGAGACCTCTTGTAATAAATGATAGTCCCGGCCAAGGGCGAGTTTAGCCTATCATGCGTTGGGTCCCCATGGGCAGGGCTTCGGTGGAGCCGAAGCTGGAGTTCTAGTGGGCTGCGACTTTCCTAAACCTACCTGTGGTTCGGGGCGCCTGGAAGAGCGCTGAGGTTGTTTTGGTGCCTTCGAGCACCCGCGGTAGTTCGCTGGGTGGCCCGTTTCACCGCATAGGACACACGCCGGTGGCGTTGAGCAGAGTGCCCTATCCTTCGGACGGCTGCACTCTGCTGTTGCGTGGTCTTCTAGGCACTTGACGCACTTAGGGCGGGCAAAGCAGTTCCGGGCAGAGTGCCTGTACTGCTGGCACCGGTGGCATTGGGATATAATCCTCTTGTGGTGTGGTGCTTCGACCGTTATGCCAGACAACTGGCACACCGATCTGACCTTAAATATGGCCTTGCCCTCACTGGAACGGTCCAGTGTGACCAGGACCATATCGTAGGCCGTGTTGGACCATCCTCGTATCATTCTGTGCACGCTATGAACTGGGAGGTTGTGCTCCTCCTTTAGAGACTTGGAGACCTCATCCACGGAGACCTCCTTGGGGATTCCGCGCACTACTGCGCGGAGAAGCTTATCTTCCTGTAAGGTGAAGGAATGGAACTGAATGTTCCGTTCCTTCAGGAGGGTGGTGAGCGCACGGTGGTCCCTGGAAGAGGGAACTGAAACTTTAATGCCCTGAGGGGTAGAGCGAGCGGAGGTGAACTGAATGTGGGCATCGTTGCACCACCCGGAGATTGACGTCCACCGGTCCTTGTCGTGGACATATATTTGGGGGGCTCCTTGCGAGCCGGGATGGTTGATGGACCTTGAGCGGGCGTTACCTGAGCTGGGTGGTCACTAGAGGAGACCGGTGGTGTTATGTTTTTCGGCGCTTTCGCCGGAGGCACCGCCTTTGTGGCTTTGGGGCCCTTCTTCCTCTTCTGGCCCACGACACTGTGAATCCGTCTTCTGAGTCAGTTTGAGAAGAGGGGGCGGTTTCCGCATCTGAGGCGGATGAAGGACAGTCAGTCTCCATTTCGGAGCTGCTGTTCTCGGTGTCGGTGGTTGTTGGGGTGGGGGACCTACGGCGCGGACTGCGCTCTCGCGTGGGGGATTCTACAGAGCTGCCCGGGCAGCTAGAGGGTGGGAGCGCGGGGGCCCTATTCCTTTCGGATGATGATGGTGTTTTTGGTGTCATGTCAACACATGACACCCCTGGTTTAGCCGGGTGATTCGGTTTCGGTGCGGTTTCCGTATCGCTGTAGGAGCAGTACGATGTCTTTGTCTTTTAAGATAAGCTCTAAGAGTTCGACCGGGGAAGGGTTGGCCATCACGCCGTCTTCCCCGTTTAAATGTAAAGATGAAAAAATATTGACCCAAAATGAGTTCACACTAGTATGTGTGCCCTAGTGTAGCTAGTGTGGTGTGGCCCTTATGCGAACTACGACCCTACCGTACCTAACTGACGCGGCCTATACGTTGGGAGGGATGTGTTTTGTGGGTGTGAGTGTACAGCTGGTCATACACTCTAAGTGCAATGAGTGCGTCCCTGACTGCCCAGTTGCCGAGGTGATCTCTACGCGGGTGTCGTGCGGTCCATGGCCCTGTACGGGTGCCCCGTGTGGGCGGACGCCCTGCGGGCTAGGTTCGTGCAACTGCTGCATGCACCGCAGCAGACGATGGCCTGCAGGGCCATTAGGGGGTACCGCACGATATCCTTTGAAGCGGCGAGTCTCCTAGCCGGATCGCCACCGTGGATCCTGGAAGCGAGATCCCTTGCGGCACTGTATCGGTTCCGTAAGGAGGCGCGGGAGCGGGGATACGATCCCGAGCCCGAAGACATTCGGGCCGAGAGGTCCCGGCTCCACGGGATCATGGTGGAGGAGTGGGAGCGACGACTTGAGCAACGACGCGCAGGGCATGCCGTCATAGAGGCGGTAAGGCCCATCATGGGGGAATGGCTCGAGAGGCCACATGGCAGCCTCTCGTATCGACTGACGCAGATTATCACCGGGCACGGGTGCTTCGGGAGATATCTGTGTCGGATCGAAAAGGAGCCAACGTCCGAGTGCCATCACTGCGACGCGAGCGAGGACACGGGGCTGCACACGCTCACCGAGTGCCCGGCATGGGCTGAACCGAGGCGGGAGCTAGTGGCGGCCCTGGGAGTGAGAGTTCTCACCCTCGCCACCCTGCTCACAGCAATGGTCCGCTGCGCGGACGCGTGGGCGGCCGGCGTCTCTTTCAGCGAGCAGGTAATGGTCGTGAAGGAGACGGCGGAGCGGGAGAGGCGGCGTGAGCGAGAAAGACTCGCGGATCGCGCCGCCCGCGCGCGCAGGCAACTCGGGCGTCGGAGGGCACTGACTGACCTCCGTCCCCCATGAGCGCGGGCCTGGGGGTGACGGGTGGAGCCGCCTGTCACCCCAGCAGAAGCAGGCCACGGCGGCGGCGCGCTGAACAGCGCGCCTCCCCATTCCGGGGGCGAGTTGGGGACACCGTTGTCCCCCCTCCTGAGGAGGGCCAGACCGTAAGGGATGGCCCTGGGTCAGCCGGGGTGCGAGGGATATGTCTTTGACAACCTCACCTCCGGCCTAGCACCAAGACCCACAGTCGGCGTGCGGTTTTAGTCGGTTCGAGTCCGACATAACCTCCCCTTCCGGCTCCGGCAGGGGGGGTATCCGAGGGGATTTCCGCACGAAAAAAAAAAAAAAAAAAAAGTTGCCGAGGTGATAATTGGTCGGTTAGGAGACCGCACACTCAACGAACAACCGAGAATAGGAAGGGGGGGATGGGTCCGGGGGGTCGTTTGCCGATAGTTGGGATCGGCAGTCTTCCTCGCCACCGGTTGCCCCAACCCAGCGTCCGACTAGCTTTACCCTGAAGGGGTAACGCTTTATGCGGGTCGTGTCACCGCTCACTGGCTTCGTTGGCGCCGTTAAGTTTCCACCAGTGTATTCCCTGAAGGGGCAAACGCGAGGGTGCTTGCCAAAGCAAATTCGCGCTCGCAACTCGACCGTAAACGGTCGAGGCGTGCGGGAAGTTGTTCGGCTCGCACCTTACGGCTCTCAAGTGGAGCGACTTTTACTCTGCAATCAGAGATCTGATCGGACTTTTATTTTTGTCCTACGACGGACGGGTCGCGGTGAAAACAGCTTTTTTTTAAGTTCGCTGTAAAAACAGCGTTTGGTGATCGCTGTAAAAACAGCGGACTTTTCCGACGAACGGATGGTCGCTATGATAATAGCGTTTAAGGACTAGCCAGGGCTCACAATATGCGGAGTATATTGCGAGCGCGAGACACGTCCGATCGGTCCGACAGCGAGCTGTCGAATGACGCGCAATTTTTTGAAAATCGTACCTACACAATTATTTTCGATATAGTTAGCACAAGTTTTGCTCAAAGATTTGGCAGTTTCATTGGGTCACACGTCTACAACATAGTTGCTAAGTGCTGCAATATCAAAGGCAAATCAATAATAGAACTGAAAAAATTAGTATATAAATGGCTGGCTTCACTTACATACCATGACACGGAAGACAAGTTACACATTGCATGTTAATGTTTATAATTTACATTACAATAATAATATTTATATTATAGCTTATAAGTATATTTGATTTGCCTTATGTATTCTTAATATTGCCATGTATACCAATTTAATATATTGTATGTTAGTGTATGTATGTATAAATGTATGTATGTGTATGCATGTATGTGTGTATATGTATGTATGTCTATGTTTGTATGTGTATGTATATGTATGTGGATATGTGTGTGTGTGCATGTGTGTGCGTGTGTATGAACATGTATATATTATTTATGGTAACTTTTTCTGTCTACTGGGGATCTTTTTGTATAATCTAAACTGAATACAGGCTTCCTCGATACAGGCTTTGCCTAGTGAGGAAACCATCAGATAGTTAAACCTTACCAAATCTAGTCTGCAACATTTATGCATAATGTCTTACATAAACTAATGCTATACCTATTATACCTTGTAAATCTTCTAGTTAATAAGTGTGAGCATTTTTGTATTTCATTGTGTATTGCTGCAGTAATAAATAAATTTTCATTTTCATTTTCAGTTTAAATCGATTATCTTATTTTAAACTAATATATATGTACAATTTTCTTTATTGGACTATTGTTAGGCTTGGGCAATATGGTCACCCATCCTATGGTAAGCGTCTTTTAAGTGTATATTTATTAATTAATTAACAATATTGCTAGAAAGATGAAAATATGAGTGAATGGGGTCTAATTTACAACTTTAACATGAAATTACACAAAAACGGATTATCTTACGGTTGGTTATTATCTATGTACAATTTCTATATTTAAACATCATCACATGAAGTTCATTCTAGTTTACAAAAACACACACAACATAATGTAGTGTAGTAAGAACTATCTAATACACTATAGGGCATTTACCTTATACTATATATTATTATAACATGACTTGTATGCTTTAATGCTTATGTGTGTAATCTCGTTATGTATTGGAAATCATTTATCAATTAGTATTAAACTATCATCTACTCAAGACGGTTGTTTGATTTCTCGTCATGGCGACCCTGCCATATTAGGCGTTGTAGAGCGCGCGGTTTAGGTTACACAGTGCAAAGTGCAGTGCAAAGTCGTAAAGGTAAGGCACAGCAACAGCACTATTGGATGTAGTAGACAATGCACTACATGCCCGGGACCAGGGTAAGGGCACTGTGCTCACGCTGCTCGATTTTTCACGTGCCTTTGATGGCATAAATGTCTCGCTACTGCTGTCAAAGCTTGCTTACTATGGATGCGACATAGATGCAGTAAATTGGTTACACAGCTATCTCACAAAAAGATACCAATTTGTTCAGGTGAAAAATAACAGAACAGGATACATGGTAGACTCCGCACATCGCCAGGTAACTAGAGGTGTCCCGCAAGGTTCGATCCTTGGTCCATTGCTCTTCATTCTGTATAGTGCGGATATTGTTAACTCAATCACTAACTGCGGGTACTATCTTTATGCTGACGATGTCCAGCTTTATTTATCATTCTCTCCTTCTGATTGTTTGGTGTCTGTAAACAAAGTGAATGAGGATTTAAAAAACATTGCTGACTGGTCACGAAGGAACTCTCTTACTCTTAATCCAGATAAATCCAAATTTATTATTATGGGTACTGGGCAGACAGTGGGACAGATATGTCAACAACAACTAGACATACGGGTGGATAGCAGCAGGATGAAACAGGTATCAGAGGCAAGAAACCTGGGAGTTGTTTTCGATGAAAATCTACAATTTGAGGGGTGCATCCTCGTGCTCCTACTAAATTGTCCTACTGGTAGGAGCACCGGGACACCTATGTCCTGGTGCTCCTACTACAAAGGCAACCGTGAAACATCCAGTAGGAGAACCAAGACATTACAAAAATAGAAGTACTCATACACCTACTCTGATTCAAATACAGACGAATGCAGATATCTACAAGTGTCACTTTGTTGCATATTTTGTCACTTTTGTGCAAGCAAGAAAAAAACTATCTAAATAATAAATTATATTAAAATTTAAAATGAATACAGAAGAAATTATTCCCGTTTTAATTAAAAGGAAACGCGGAACTGTACCTATTGCTCTTCAAAGGAAAGCAATAATATAAACAAGGAGTTTACAAAAGTGTAGTGAAATATGACAGTGCAGCTATATGAAACTCGACCTGGATCATTATTTGAAAATAGGTTTCTGTATGAAATTCAAGTCATAGACTGTGTAAAGTAATACGCAAAAAAGACTCAGAGGATAACAAAAATTGAAGCTCTAAAATGTGTATTATTTTTATAACGAAAAAGAAAACTAATCTCCTCTATCGAATACATAGAAAAAAATGGGGCGGGACTCGAACCCGCGATCTTTCCCTTACAGGGGAATGCCTTGACCAACTTGGCTACCGAGACATGCCCGATGTGATTCGAATTTCCCTTCTATTTTTATCCGTCTATATTCTAATCCTCGTCTAAACCGAAGTATGGTTTACCACAAGAACCTTCCAGGCCCTCGATTCTACTAAAGCTAAACCACTGTCAGTGGTGCCGCGGTCACTGCAAAAAATGACAATAAATTTTAGACTTTATGGTGGTGGCAGATTAATGTTTTAAAAATTAATTAAAAAAAGGTTCTGTTTGACGTATAGTTTTAATACAAGTTTTTAAATGTAAAGTACATATGCGGATTTTTTTTTTAAAGATGATTTCATCCAAATGTCTTCCACCTAGTTGCACACATTGTTTAAAACGGAGCATCGTATTCCGCACCACACGCTGCAGTAAGCTCGGTTCAATTCGATTCTTGCCGAATGTTGTCTTTTAGGTCCACAATAGTTCACGGATTGCTGGCGTACTTCTTACTTCCGTCGAATTTTGAAGTGTGAAAAAACGAGTACGTAGGAATCGTTGCTTTTGGAAATTGCATCGATAGAGTACGCGCGATGGTCACCCGTCCACTACGACATCGTAACTGGGAAATCCGCACGATCAGTGATCCGAGTGATTCGAAAGACACTACCCCCTCCCCGCTCCGCTTATAACTTTTGAGATAGTCGTTTTTTTAAATGTAAATCTGCCTCCAGTCTCCCTGTACCTACTGCTAAACTCCAAAATGAAATGAAAACGGTTTCATTATACTTCTTGAATTACTCTGCAAAAAGTCATTGAATTTTGGACTTCTGGACCTCATCGCTCAGTAGCGGTGGCACCATTGTGTTGTTTGGCTTTAGCAGAATCGAGGCCCTGATCATCTGCCAGTGAGATCCCCCAGCGAATTCTGATTGAAAATTACTACTAGGAATTTTTCCTATGTCAAAAAGATTCACGACCTTTTGGGGTATTAATCGAAAAATATCGATCCTTGGAAAAAAATACTACCACTTAATTAAACTACTACTTTAAATTTCTTAGCTTGGCGGGACCTCTTTTAATTTCCTCTTAAGTATTTTTCGGTTGACTGTACAATATGTAATGCAATAGGAGCAAAAAGAATTAAATTTTGAAATTTATTTTATTCCTCTTGGTTTTTATGTTCAGTAGGAGCACCAGGACATGGGTGTCCTGGTGCTCCTACCAGTAGGACTATTTAGTAGGAGCACGAGGATGCACCCAATTTGAGATGCACATAGCACAAGCTGCCTGGAACTGCTTCTACAGGCTGAGAGTTCTGTACCGAATACGACCCTATATTAGTGCACACATTAGAATACTGTTGTGTGAGTCGCTCATTCTCTCCAAGTTAAATTACTGTGACACCTTGTATGGAAGCTGCCTCTTGAAGAGAACTGGGCGACTCATACAGCGTGTACAAAATGCCTGTGCACGTTTCTGTTTTCACATACCACCACGAACACATGTAACCCCTTTTCTTAACAAGGGCAACATTTTAAAAATGTCAGAGCGAAGAGAGTTACACCTTGCCACACTACTCTTCGGTGTTATATTAACACAGAAGCCAAAATACCTCTATGATAGATTGTCATGGTCAAGAGATATAAATAAACATAATACTAGGGCATCCTCTTACCTCATGCTAACACCAAGTCACAGGACCTCTTCATATAGAGGTAGTTTTAAATTTGCTGCAAGCCGTATCTGGAAGGACCTCCCGCCACCTTTTCGTTCTCTGAAAACAATAAACACATTCAGAACTAGGTACAAACTATACCTGTTAAGTAAACAAAAAAATAGTTAGACTCACCTTTGGGATGCACTCCGGTCGCGAGAAGCTGTCTGAATTTGTGTGAAAACGAGTATGAATAGGATGCTTTTATTAGATTTCATTATTATGGCTCATTGAGAGGTATTGCTGTAACTTTGATAGTACATGAACACAGGTACTCAACACAGGTAAAGGACAATACTTGCATCACAAGCACAACGAATTATATATTGCACATCAAATCAAACACACACAACACTTTATTCACTTAAAAAATAATAAATTAACTATTCTAAAAAACTTTATCACAACATGAACTATTATCTGAGTGTTTGATAGTACTTTACCTTAGAGTATATCAAGAGGTGCCATACCTACGAAAAAAAACTGCCTACCTAAACTTGGATTTTATGAATGAATGGAAAGCAGTATGGCGGCCTAGTAGGGAATCCAGTAAACTGTCGATTACTACTTATCGATATAAAAAGGGCACAGACTAAAAATTTATACATTTGAAAGAAAAAATTAAGTCATTAGCTTAAGTGGATGCCGATTATTTGTATTCTCAGGTTGCAGTGTGCTTATGGCTTTCTGTCAGACTTTCCTTGTGATAGCCGGAGTTTCGAATAATTCGCCCAGAAGGACGTAGAATCTTCAAAGATTCTTTACAGTCTTTGAGTAACGATATATATATATATATATATATATATATTTAGTAGTACTCCAGGTACATAACACATTGGCACAAAAACAAAATCGATTTGGACAAAAAAAAAAACGAATTTTTATTTAATATTTTTGTTTTTTTTTTTGTAAAAAATGTTTTAGTATCTATTCATCAGTAATTCCAGTACCATTATGCGATAGAATAATAAAAAGTCAACGGCATTTCAAAAGTCATTCACTATGTATGGAAAGTGGTCTCCGTTCTTTAAATATTTGGGAAAATATCGATAATTAAAATTCTATCACCGCATCACTAGCAATTTTATTTGACCAATCAGGTGCTACTACATCCCCACTACTTTGGAAAGCAAGATGGAGAATTGGCGTTTTCCTAATATGATTTTATGAATGAATTTCGTAGTAGCTTCACGTCTGTATATTTATGTCTATGTACTTTACGGACAATTTTGACATACAATGTGTCAAAGTACTCTGTCAATCTGTTAACGTCACTTTTGCGCGGGAGCACTTCTACGGACACAGAGTATATTGTACCAATAGAAAGCATGGACAAGTTAGTACATTATTTGCACGTCTGTGGCGTTACATAGGGTGCCATCTGAAAACCAGCGCTGCGCAACTATTATTGGTTGTGCAGCTTCATGTTGAGATGGTGACCTATTTGGCACTTACGTAATTTTTAGTTTTAAGTTACCTAATTAATCAGTCTAATTTTAAGTATGTGAGTGTTGCCAAATAAATTTCTTTCTTTCTTTCTTTCTTTCTTTCTAATTAAAAATGGGACATTATATTTCGTTACCTCTTAGTTCAGAAACGTGTTTCAGTGATTTTGTGAAAAATGGGTAAATCTCAATCAAAACAAGGGGACATTATAATTGCCCAGAATGGGGCAGGCAATTCGGCATCAGCGTCGGAAGATTTAAAGTATCACGTCAGCACCATCAACATTTTATTAATAGTGATCGTAACTTCAATAGCGTTGGGAGGTCTTCTATGCTTCTACAAGTATTACAAGAAGGCACATAAACGGTGGATTCGACGAGAAATAACTCTTAACGACCTTCGTAGATCGCTTCGTTTGCGGCCCATTGCTGAAGTTGGGAGAGATCAACGAGAGCGGAGCCAGATGCAAAAAGTCGATTCCGTCTAAGTGACTACGTTGTGATGGTTCAAGGTGAAAAGTGCATTAAGAAATAATGTCGTAAGTGCGGTCAAAGTAGAGGGTATAAATACGGTACTTTTAAAAGATCATACCTTAAGTATGTGATTTAAAGTTCATTCAGAATAAGTTTTATAGTCATAAATCATAATATATTAAAAGTGGTCTATGTATGTCTAATTTAATATTATTTAGTTGCGTCACATTTAGTATGGCAGTAACAAATATGGAAAGTGAACGCATACCGATGTAATGTAATACGATCATCCTGTGGCCCCTACCATGGTAACGTGTAAAAGATGGTAAGTTTTATTGATTATTTTAAATTGTTTAGGAATGGAAAATGAATTAGTACAATGCTTAACGGAAATTAAGGTGATTAAAAAATATTTAGTAAAAAAGGGTAAATCTAGATTTCAAGGAAAAGTGATACAAAGTAAATTATCCGAGACGGAAAGTATTGTTCAGAGAGGTAATTCTATTATATCTTTAATATCACAAGAAAAGAATATTGAACCAGAACTTTTAAGCTCATATTTATCTACTTGGGATAATATTAAAACGGTGTATAAGGAAATATTGTTATTGTGCGAGCAACCAACTGAGGAGATTAGGGGGAGTGATAGTATTTATAGTGAGGCCAGTGGATATTCTGATGTCAAAATGGAGTTCGATCTGAAAACTGCGTGTAGTTTGATTCCAGTTTTGAATGGTGATGAGAAAACTGTTAAAGCCTTAATAGACGCGGTGGAAATGTATTCTAGTATGTTGTCTGAATCCGGAAATAAATTATTAATAACATTTGTATTGAAAAGCAGACTTTCCGAAAACGCAAAGTTGAGTTTATCTTCGGAATATAAGTCAGTTACGAGTTTAATTCAAGACATACGACAAACTTTACTCACGAAAAAATCATTCACTGCCGTTCAATCGCGGTTACAAAATATTACGCAAGGTTGGCGTACAGTTGCTCAATATCTAGTTGAAATTGAAAAATTATTATCGGATTTAACCATATCGCAGGCTGATGGTGATAGTACGAAATATGCTGTCTTAAAGCCGTTAAATGAAAAGTTGGCCGTAAAACGGTTTTCAGAGGGTCTTCGTGATACGAGATTAAGCACCATTGTAGCGGCACGAAAATACGAGCATCTAAAGGACGCAATACAAGCGGCAAAAGATGAGGAGGTGTATGGAGCACGTCAAACAGAGGTGAAAACGTCATGCAATATTCCCGAAGAGGACGAGGTAAGCCTTTTAATAATTTTCGAGGACAAACTAGAGGTCGCGGCGGCAGAGGCCAGGAATACAATATGCGGCAACAGTCTAACGACAGGCCAAGAGGTAATTATTTTAACCGTGGTAATAGATCGCGTCAAGCTTCTTACTCAAATTGGGGGACATATTATAGGCGAGGTGATAATCGTTCGAGTTATCCAAACACTCGTGGTAGTGGTAACTTTCAACAACGAGTATTTTATTCGCAACCATCTACGAGTAATTCCAATCAAGATACGGGGAATGAACCCGAAAAATCAAATATAGTAGAAAACCAGTTTTTTCGTGCATAAAGAATATGTTTTATCATTGAATGGTCAAACAAAATTTTTATCTTTTTATGTTGGAAATAGGAAATATTTTTTCTTAGTAGATAGAGGAGCGTCGTTGTCAATAATTAAGGAAGATGCATTACCTCGAAACGCTACCATATATAGAGATGACACGATCATCAACGGCATGGGTGGTCAGATAACGTCATCAGGCTATATGCGCATGAACTTGATACATCGTGATCGGTTATCTAGTACTGAGTTCGATATTGGATGCCATGTCTTTCATCATGTACCGTTAAAGGCAGATGGAATTCTTGGGTTGGATTTTCTATGCAAATATGGAGCGAATATCAATCTTGATACGAACATGATAACACTCTACAAAGATGGAATGGAATATTTCTTACCACTTTGTAATGAAATAAATTACACGTGTAATACTTTATTGTTACCAGCTCGAAGTGAATCGATCCATTGCTTAGTTACTAATGTAGATTCAATAGAAGATAGCGTTATTGCTTCAAAACAATTGGCAGATAATGTATTTTTGGCGGGATCTATAGTACGAACACATAATAATATGATTCCAGTTAAAATTTTTAAACACGAATGAACATGACGTAATACTACCCAGTTTTCAACCACAGCTGTGTTCTTTAGAAGCATATGACATTTGTGAATTTTCGGAATGTATAAGAAATTCAGAGAGAGCTAATAAATTACTAGATAGGTATTTTGAAATTGAATAATCTTAATAGTGAGGAAAAAAGTTCAATTGAGCAAATATGTTCTAAATACGCGGATGTCTTCTTCTTACCCGGTGACAAATTGTCAACCACAAATATTTATGAGCAAACTATAACTATAAAACCTAACACTAGCCCGGTATATGTGAAACAATATAGACTTAATGTTTTGGAAAGACTCAGAAAAGTAAACCTCAAACTAAATCCTGAAAAGTGTAATTTCCTACAAAAAGAAATTCTGTATTTAGGTCATCTTGTAACTGCATACGGGGTATTACCCGATAAATCGAAAATTGAAGTTGTGCAGAAATACCCAGAACCACAAAATGCGGATGATGTCAAAAGATTCGTAGCATTTTGTAACTATTACAGAAAATTCATACAAAATTTTGCTGAAATTACAACACCACTAAATAAATTAACAAGGAAATACGTACCATTTCAATGGACTAAAGAATGTAAAGAGTCTTTTGAAACTTTGAAAACGGCACTATCAACACCACCAATACTTCAATTTCCAGACTTTTCGGGCGACAATGAATTTGTCATACAAACAGATGCGTCGGGTTTAGCAATAGGAGCAGTATTATGCAATAAAAACATGAAACCAGTAGCGTACGCTAGTCGCCCATTGAACAAAGCAGAGAAAAATTATCCTACGATTCAGAAAGAATTGTTGGCTATTATCTGGGCTGTCAAATATTTCAGGCCATATGTTTATGGTAGGTTATTTTCAATTATCACAGACCATAAACCTTTGGTTTATTTGTTTTCTTTAAAATATCCATCAAGCAGACTTTTAAAATTTAGATTGGCATTAGAAGAATATAATTTTAAAATTTTGTATGTAAAAGGTAAAAATAATAGTGTAGCAGATGCTTTATCGCGAATAATAATAACGTCAGATACTTTGAAGACAATGAATGAGGAGATAGTAACGGTTATGACAAGGGCACAAAAAAGGTGTCTAAACGAACAAACGGATTCACATATTTTTAGTAAATCTAGTAACAGGTGTGATCAACCAAATGTGATAGAATTGCTAAAAATACCAAGTGATGGTGTAGAATTAACTTTTATCGAAAATGACGAATTAACTCGAGTTAAAACTTTAAAAAAGGTATACCTAGAATATAAATGTTTTATATACGATGAAAAGAAACACGTGATTTATATAAATCCCAACTGAAAGTCGCAATTGTCGCGAGCCGAATTTGTGACGGAGTTGATGATTTTTTGTAAAAGACTAAATGTTATTAATGAACTATGTATAGTTAAAAATGAAAGAAATAATAGATTTATAAAAGATTTATTAAGTGAGATAGAATCGCGAAATATAAATGGGACCGGTCCACGAATGTGTATATTAAGAGGCGTTAAGAAAGTGACAAATGATGAGGATATAAAATACATATTAAATGACTATCATTTACTGCCTACCAGCGGTCATGCAGGTGTGCGTAGAATGACAAATAATATAAAAAGACATTTCTTTTGGTCAGGAATGGATAAGGATATTAAAGAATATGTGAGCAAATGCTCTAAATGTCAAAAAATGAAACCATGTACCTAACACAAAAGAACCCATGGAAATAACAACAACGGCATTAAATGCATTTGATAAGATATATCTTGACATAGTAGGTCCATTAGAAAGGGATATAGATGACAATCGTTATATTTTGACCATTCAATGCGAACTTACAAAGTTTGTGGAGGCATTTCCATTGAAAAATAAAGAAACTGAAAGTGTAGCCAGAGAATTAGTAAGTAAGTTTATATTAAGGTATGGTATACCAAATACTATAGCAACAGATCGTGGAGCAGAATTCATTTCATCAGTAATGGAGCAGGTATGTAAAATATTAGAGATCGAAAAAATTAAATCGACAGCCTATCACCACCAGTCAATAGGAGCATTAGAACGCGCATAAGAATTTGGGCACATTTTTGCGAATTCAGTGCAATGGCCAAAAAGACATGTGGAGTAAATGGTTACCTTTTTGGTGCTACAGTTTTAACAACACTGTCCATACCGAAACCAAATACACTCCATTTGAACTGGTATTTGGTAAACCGAGTAAAATTCCTTGTAGAGTTAGTGAATGTATCGAACCTTTATACAATCCAGAAAATTATCCGTTAACAATGAAGTACCGTTTGCAGGTAGCGCAGCAGGATGCTCGTAAAAAATTAATACTAAGTAAAGAGAAACGTAAAGATATATATGATAAAAATGTTAATCACATAGAATATAAGAAGGGTCAAATGTTATTAGTGAAAAATGAAACAGCTGGAAAGTTAGATAATAAGTATGAAGGTCCATATACTGTCGTAGAAGATTTAGGAGTAATATGTGAAAATATATAAAAACAACTGTATCGACATATTACATAAAAATAGGACCAAGTTATTTGTTCAGTAAAAAAAAAAAAAATCTTTTTTTTTTTAATCTACCCCGGTGGTGTAGTGTAGTAAGAACTATCTAATACACTATAGGGCATTTACCTTATACTATATATTATTATAACATGACTTGTATGCTTTTATGCTTATGTGTGTAATCTCGTTATGTATTGGAAATCATTTATCGATTAGTATTAAACTATCATCTACTCAAGACGGTTGTTTCATTTCTCTTCAATAAGATTGAAAAGCGAGATGGAAAAATGTATGTAGGTACATCTGTTTTAGTAAGAGTGTTATGTTAATAGACGCGTTTTACCTGAAATAAAACGCTTATTAAATACTTACCTTATTTGAAACTTTAAACAATTGAGATAGGCCCTATGTTCGCTGCTGCTGACTCTTTCTACCCTATTGCTCTCTCGCTCGCACCATCCCCACTAGGCAGGTGGCGGGGCGGTCGTCGTCGAAAGAAAGCGAACGCCGCCGGTTCGTCATTGAGTCGAAATTACCAGGCAGAGTTAAAATTAAAGTTTCAAATAAGGTAAGTATTTAATAAGCGTTTTATTTCAGGTAAAACGCGTCTATTAAACACTTGACCGTTCGTTAAACTTTAAACAATTGAGACGTGTTTGTTATCGCCTGGTGAGTATGGGATGGAAAGGACATCAATGTGACACTTTTACCTTTTACTTTAACCCAATTAATATTTCTGTAAGTAGGTATTGTAGGGTGCGAGCAATAAATAAATATTTCAGACAAAATAATATAAGTATGCATTTATTCAGTATCATAGAACGATTAATAAATTAAAATGATTTATCCTTGTTGTAGAAGAATATTATTGAGTAAAAAGCTTACAATCAAATAATCATACAGTATAGGTAGGTAGATACAAAATATACCTTAAATAAGAATCATCAATTACAATGGAATAAATAAATAAATAAATAAATATTCCACAACATTCTACACAACGCTATCTAGACCCATGGTAAGCTTTTATAGCTTGTGTTATGGAATCTAGAATGCGGATAAACATACTTATATACTTTTTTTTTTGTAAATACATACATATTATACATAGAAACAAATAAAATAAAATAAATAAATAATATAAATACAAATAAACGAGATATTCCTCTACTGGCAGCATTTGGTACAATTTCACGCCTATAGTATTGTTTGAAAGTATTGCTTGACCGCCAATTGCCTTGAGACATATACTCATCTATTGCTGTGTTAGCAGACCAACTTTTCGACGACACTGCGGAACGAATGCTGCCAGGAGACGCTATTATACCAGCTTCTAACAATAATGATTTGACCCAGCCTGCAATTATAGTACGAGAGGCTGCTCTAGATCCCCTGAAATTTATAAATAAATTGGTGCATTTTGCCGACTTGCGCTTAGCATCGAGGAGATCAATACATCGTTTCACGCAAAACACTGGGTCCAGATTTCTATTTTCCTTATTGGTCAGTAACTTCCACCCTGATTGCCTGTAATTGGAATTGTCAGTTTTAGAACCAAAACTCGGCCAGAAAATAATATTTTCCTCATTATCTACATAATGTTCACAGTCCACAGAAAGTAAGGTAAGGTCATGAATACGGCGACTTGAGCACAATAAAAGTAATACTGCGGCATGTCTACATACAGAGAACATATTGTTTTCATTTACACTATAATTACATAAATAAGATACTAAATCATCAATATCCCAAACCGTTTTATTTTTATGAGGTACAGGTTTTTTTTAGTGCAATCGATTTCAGTACATGCTTGACCAATACATTAGAACTCAACTGATCCGAGCTTTCAGCATTAGACAAAGTAGAAATTGCGGATTTGTGTACGAGAATGGTATTGTATGAAAGGTTATCTTTCAAAAACAGATCGGACAAGTACCTTGCTAAGATAGAACCACTTGGTTGAAAGGGGTCAAATTTTTCTGTTTTACACCAGGCAAGCCACTTGTTCCATGCTACTCTATAAGTTTTTCGTGTAGAAGGGCGCCATAATGTTAAAAGTAAGTCAATTTGGGAGTGGTTCCAGCCAGTTAAGTTATTTGCCCACCCCCACACTTCCAAATTTCCATGGTCATCTCGCTGACCCTGGGAGGTGGAAGGCCGGTCGAAATGTCTATCAGATGACGGTGCAGATTGCGAATCGTGAACGGAGCCGCTAATGCTCGGGACTTGAGGTCGGCTCTCTAAAAGACCCTCTCCCAGCGTGGGACTACTACCAAGAAGATTCCTTGAGCATGGTTCAGTTGACATAACACCTTGGGGATTAGATGAGGTGGAGGAAATATCCATGCTAAATGGTAGTTCCATGTTTGAGAAAAGGCATTGTGGAACATCGCTTGACTGTCTCTCTGATCCAGGGAGACATAATTGAATACGACGTGGGCGTTTTTCGAGGCAAATAAATCTATGACTGGTGTTCCAAATTTTTGGAAAACGATCTTTGTGCAACTGGGTAGCAGATGCCATTCGGGAAGTAAACGGTAACGAGACAGATGATCTGCGTGTCCGTTGTACTTGCCTGGAATATGTTGGGCAGATATTTGAATCTGATGCAGATCTAACCATTAAAAAATTTCTGCCGCTAAATTCATCATAATTAAAGATCTCGTTCCCCCTTCGTTTCGAATATAAGAAACGGCAGTCTTGTTGTCGCTTTGCCACAATATCGACGAATGGTTTAGAGATTGTGGTTGACATTGCAATACCTTCAGTACTGTTAGCAGTTCCTTCTGGTTGCAATGTAAGAGTTGCTCGTGGCTGGTCCACTGACCGGAGAAGGACTGATTGTCTAGTTGGGCACCCCAAGCTTGATTGGATGCGTCTGTTACCAAAAAGTGTGACGGGGGTGGCCAATGAATTAAAGACGGACGATGATGGTTCTGGAGCCACCATTTCAGGTCCTCCAAACCCTGGCTGGGGACTTGGTAACGTTTGCAAGAGACAGGAGCTTTGATTAGCGAGTTGAGGAACGCTAAAAGGGACCGGTAGTGAAGTCTGCCTCTTGGGACAACGAAGCTCGCGAAATTCAAGAGACCAACTAGGCTTTGTAAGCTCTTCAGATCCACGAAACCATCGTCTAAAATGGTTGATATTTTTGCTGACAGATTCATGCACTTTTCTTTGGGCAAGAATTTTTCGTTGTCCCAAGGGTTCCAGTGAACACCTAAGAAATTTATACTCTTTTGAGGCACTACAATCGACTTGTTCATGTTTATTTGCCAACCGAGATACTGAAGCCTGTTCAGGAGAACATGTACGTGTGATTGTAGTATTTGGGGATTTTGATGAACTAGGAGATAATCGTCCAAATAGACTATAATTCGTAGACCCAAATCCCTTAATGTTTGAGCTATCCAATTGGTCATAGAAGCAAAAACCTTTGGTGCCGTGCTGAGGCCGAACGGGAGGCATGACATTTGTAAAAGTCTTCCGTTGTAAACTAGGCGAAGAAATCGTCTGTGAGATGGCGATATCGAGAGATGAAAATAGGCTTGTGATAGGTCTATTTTGCACAGCCAGTCGTTTATCTGTAGAAATTCGGGTATTCGTTGTATATTTATGAGACGAAACTTGTCCGTTAGAACGTATTTGTTGAGAGCAGCTAAATTGAAAATAGGGCGGTTGGTACCATCGCCTTTTGGTACGAGGAACATTGTTGAAATAAAACTTGGAGACGGTTTGACTACTTCCAGAACACCTTGACGTTCCATTTGTGACAAAACTGATGTCATCGTTTCCGATACCGTTGTACTGAGCCGATTTTGAATTAAATGCGGCATTATCAGCGGCGGTTTTTGTGAAAAGGGTATGCGATACCCTTTTATGATTTTCAATAAATAAGGGGGTGCAAGCATTTCTTGCCATCGTCGGTAATAAAGAAGTAGTCTCCCCGCTCTGAACGAATTGTCAATACTTACGCTGCCTTCCTCGATTAGTATGCTCTTTTCTAGAGTTCCCAGAGGGCTTACGAGCGCCTCGATTGTACTCTTGGTGATTATGTCGACCTCCTCTGGTTCGAAAATTACTTTTAGTGTGCCTGTGAAATGTTGAGCGAGTAGTTGCACACTCGGCACTTTGTGGCTCAAATCCTTGCGCAGGACGAGACTGACAACAACCTTGCGTAGGTTGTATTTCATGGGAAAGGTGAACATCCATGATAATGTGAACTACCCTGCGCGGGTTTTTTATTATATGCTCGCCCTTGTGTGGGACGGCGCGTGCTCGGACCAGCTTGCGCAGCTGAAGCATTACTAGGATTTAATTTAGGTGGAGGAAAGAATGCTTTCTTTACACCCCCGACCTTCTCGAGGACCGTAGTTAGTCGCTCGGCATTAAATAAATTTTGGCAAGAGGGTGGAAATTTACGTATTGCACTTTTAACAAGAGGATCACGTACAAAGTTTATGATAGCATCCCTCCTTCTTTGAATGACCTCGGCTCGGTGCCCACAAATGAGCTGGAGCATTTCGGAAGAAACTTTAAATACATCACCCTTCGTGAATAAGTCATTAACTTTTTCACATAAACCGTCATACGTTATTTCTGAATTATGAGCCCATTGCATCAGATTACGCAGTGAATTTTGTAAAGCTTCGCGCTGTTTTAGCATACAAGCTGTTAAAGCGGCATATGCCTTATCGGATTGTGCAAGTTGACGTGACGAATCGTAGGCCTTAAGTTCGTCATTAACGTCTAGGTCAACGAAACCGGGAGATAAATTATATAGTTTTTGCGTATCTGCGTAACGAACTTCACACCAATCACTATTATCGAAATGTTGAATATCATTCAACAAGGACAAATACTCGTGAGGAGTTTTCGGAACAGAGGGTTCCTTTAGCTTGGTTTCTATTTCGAACATTATTTGAGGTTCTGTAATAGCTTTAGGTCTGCCGGAATCGTATGAACCTACCTCACTGTATAAATTGTCACTGACATTAGCATCTATATAACAATCGTTTGAATTTGAACGAGTATTGTCATAAAATGTCAGCTTACCCTCATGTGCGACTTGCTTACGAAGGTCATTAAGCTCACGAGATAATTGGTCAATGCGGCGATGATCCCGCCTACGGGAACGTTTGTCTACTCTTTTTTTTCTTTTTATGTACTACTTTGCTTCTATCAGTGTCACTAGAGCTAGATGAAGAAGAAGTGGAATCACTAGAACTTGAACTACTTGACGCCTTCGTTTCGTTCGTTTTTGCACGCGGTGATTAGCGTTATTTATAGGACACGGTTTAGAAGTACCTACTGGCTTTCGGAGAATTAACGATAATTTCTGGATTCTGATTCGAATCTTTATCCATCGTGTATATCGTAATACTAAAATGCACAGGAAAAACAAAATACACAGTAAGGAAAATTATCACAATAACATTATAACAAAGTAGGGTAGAAATAATTAATATAAATAGAACGGTAACACCGTTACAGATAAAAAGGAGAAAACAACTTACCAATTATTTCAATAGGTAACTGATATATTATTTTTATTAATATTAAACAAAAAATTCTGTACTAGGTACTTGAAAGAGTCCTAAGCACGACTGTGCGCAGCAAGAACAAGGACACCAATGACGAACCGGCGGCGTTCGCTTTCTTTCGACGACGACCGCCCCGCCACCTGCCTAGTGGGGATGGTGCGAGCGAGAGAGCAATAGGGTAGAAAGAGTCAGCAGCAGCGAACATAGGGCCTATCTCAATTGTTTAAAGTTTCAAATAACGGTCAAGTGTTTAATGTAAGCTTCCAACGCCAAGTCACATTGTATTTTGTACAGCTTTGACAGATTTAACTGGACCTCACATTTAAATAATAAATAAATAAATAAATTAAACTTTATTTCAGATCATTGATCCATAAATGTTAGTAGTACACGACACTTAGAAGCTATGTTAGTAACAATAGTAGAGAAACACAAATCACAAAATAGATAGTAAAATAAATTAATTCATATACCGGCCGCGCCTACCTGAAGCACTGGACACATGCATATGTATATGCACCCAATGCGCCATGACAGCGCAACACGGCTTTTCGCTGATGACCTTTAGAATGCTGTTGACGCTCCCACGCACCTTGAGCATCATAGATGATATCCTCTTTCGCAGGATGGTGCTAAAACTATCAGTGCGCGCTTCGGCAAACATTCCTGACGCACTGCAGTAACGTGGGAGCCCCAACAACATTCTGAAGGTATTGTTGTACTGTACTCGGAGAGCGTTGCATGCCTTTTGCGTATAGTGAACCTACAGAGTACACGTGTACATGGACTGGCAGAAAGCTTTAAAAAGAGTTATTTCAACTGCTGGTGTACAACGCGCAAACCTGCGGGCCAACATGTTGCATCTGACAGCCAACGCCCTCCGTTCTCTCTCCATATCAGCGTCATCTTTTAAGTCATCAGTGACTATATGCCCCAGGTATTTAAAATTCAAGACCCTCTCTAGGGCTATACCTCCTAACAATACCGGTGGTATATCTGATAGCCTCCTGCGCTTCACCCTAAACACTAGTATTTTGCTTTTTTGTACATTATAGCTAAGCCCATGCGCTTCAGCATAAGCCTCGAAGACTGCCAACAGCTTCCTGAGTGCAGCTATCGACGGAGTCAGCAGCACCATGTCGTCTGCATAACTAATACTATTGACACACAGACCGTCAATAGAACAGCCAACATGTGTGCCACTGAGCTTGACAACCAGCTGGTTTATGTACAAGTTGAAAAGCGAGGGAGACGTCAACCCTCCCTGTCTCACTCCGCATTCCAACCTGTACTCCTCAGATAATTTATTGGCCCATCTTACCTGATTGATTTGGTGGCCATACTAATACTGAAAAACACTGGTTATGGCGTCAGGCACTCCCGCTTCACGCATCTTACACCACAATATATCATACCTCACCAGGTCAAATGCCCTGGAGAGGTCCAGGAATGCCGCGTATACCGGCGTATTTCTTTCCGTATAGTACCTACCTGACAGGATGCTTGAGAGACAGAATAGCACACTCAGTTGATAACTGTGACCTGAATCCGAACTGCGCATATTGTATTTTAATATGGTTACTAAGCTGCCTCTCAAAGACACTGTCAAGCACCTTAGCCGTAACAGTCGCTAGTGAGATCGGTCTGTAGTTGGCCTTGGCACCCACGTCACCAGTTTTATTTTTCAATATTGGTACAACCACCGTTCTCATCAACTCAGCGGGCAGGTAGGAGTGCCGAATACAGAATGTAAATAACAAAGCCAGCAATCGTGAGAGATGCGGTCCGGCGTACTCAAAATGTTCTATGCTGAGACTGTCGTGTCCCGGCGACTTACCTCGTTTCATATTTTTAATAATTGAACGTATCTGTGTCGCCGTTATGCGGGCAGGCACCTCTAACACAACAGTCCTCGCATATACATTGTTAACACTTGGTTTTGCAAGCGGCTGTAATTTATAATGTTCTTTAAACATGTTCGCGATCTCCCCGGGCGTGCTTACCCCATCCACACTTACCGGATTTAATTTTTTGGTATGTTTCCAAAACCCGCGAAAATCTTTGTTTTCATGTTTAGTAGCCAACATATCCATTTTAATTTGATTTTGTTTATTTTGATATAATTTAAGTTCTTGTTTAAAAAAAATTCTAGACTGAACCATATCATCATAAATATATCCCTCACGCGGCTTCCCATACCAAACCCAGTCGCAAAATTTTTGCCGAGCGTCCCGGTGGCAATCCCTGACATACCTATTCCATCCCAGGATGGGCCGACCCCTGTCGATACTCCCGCTGCCGTGTCTATCATAAGTGGACTTCGCAGCCTCCCTTAGGGACAATATAATTTTGTGATACAAATTATCTATCACTTCCCTATGTTCTGGTTCATTGCACATATGGTTACAACATTTTCTTAGTTTATTAGGAAAATCTATTTATGTGTGTATTTATGTATGTGTTACGTTCACCCCATGTAACTTTATTTACTTGCATGTCATATAGCGGAGATGACTTGGGCCTAGCCCTCAACATGTTACATTGAACCTCTAACGGGAAGTGGTCTGACCAGTAGACATCACTACTTACCCTAAAATTTATAACAGACTGCCACGCCGCCTCTGTTACTAAACAATGATCCAGCCAACTGCAGCCACCGTTCGCCTCACTTACAAATGTATAAGTATCAATACCCAACTTCATTAAATCGGAACAAAGCCAATGTTGTTCTAAACAAAAATTTAACATTTCTTTTCCAAAAAGTTCCCCCGGGTGAGCGTTAAAATCCCCTAATATATAAACATTTTCAATATCACTACTTTCCACTATAGCCGCTATCTCACTTAAACAGTTTACAAATTCTACAAGATTGTCGGGCATGTCAACAGGCATATATACCTACATTAAAAATCAAACAAGACCGTTCCGCTAACTTTATTTCAATAGCGAGAATACGATCACTGCTACATGGAATTACAGTCACTGAGTCAAATATCGCATTCCGCCACAGTAGGGCGATGCCCCCATATGGACGACCGTGTAAAATTACACCCGGGTCCATAGCAGACTTGCCAAAGTAACTAAACTCTTTGTTTACTTCTCCTAAACACGGTATCTCACTAGACTGTTACCAGGTCTCTTGTAGTCCTATCACATCAGCATCATTACTTAACATCTTAACACATTCGAAAGATCTTTTAAAAGACTTACAGTTGAAACTGATGAGTTTAGTTGAGGAATATTTGACCATATCGTCCACATCCATTATTTTTGTTCAATGTCAACACTCGTACTACTCGATTGGTAATTATCGTCACTATTCCACTTTTTGTTGAACGTAACATACCTTCGAAATGAAATTCCACTCGGCCACAAACTTTCATCCATAAAGATAGATGATTTTTCCTAAGGAATCATGAACTTATACCCCTCATAGTCTTTTCTCAATTTCATATTTATTTTTTCTAATTTTACGTCTACCCCCGTTTTACATTTAATATATTCCGTTATGTCCGTTGATTGGCAGTCTTTGCTTACATTGTATATGTAAAACGGTATGTTTACATTCGCAGCTTTGAAGTTGAACTTACACTCAGACGTTCAATTTCCTTTCTTGCCAATGAACTTACTTTTCTTCCTCTTTCTTTGTACCACAGTCCACTCATTGTTGTTATTCTGCATAGCTTTTTGTCTTGTACCGCCCACTACAGTACCTAGCCACGGCGTCCGCGTACGAATTATTTTTGTTCTGTTCGGTTATATCCGTGCGTTAGCAACGGGGGCACCTAGTGAAACTATCCTGGAGCAAGGGATAGTTTCACTAGGTGCCCCCGTTGCTAACACGGATTGCGTACGTGATATGGCACTACGATGTAACGGCGTAACTTTGTGCGACATAAAAGAAATAAGTACCTGCAGGTTCTTATTTCTTGAGTCCGTTTTTTGTACTATCTCCTCCGAAGAAATATGCGGTAAACCAATAGGCCCGCTTTCACAATCAAAACTAGTCATGAGCCCAGCTCCCCTGCGTCGACTATTTACAAACCCTTTACCGTCAACCACAGGAGACGATGCTGTCAACATATCTTTAGTCACATAATTTTCCTTTATATCGGTTACGTCACGCTGCAACATTGTTATATCTTTAAGCAGCCTCGTAGCATCTAAATGGTCAAAGGTGACTGGCGGCAAACGCTGGAGGTCTCTTGCAACAAAGACCGGGGGTGGGTCTCTTTTATAAGTGATAGAACATCTTCCATATCCCTCTTTTCTTTACCATCACCTTTTCGGTTTATGTTGCGACTACTGGTTTGTACGGATTCATAAAGTAGCTTTTCCCCGTCTACGGCGAAGCCAAAAGGAGGGTTATGATTTTGACAGGCTACGTATGTATGTATGTATGTATGTATGTATGTATGTATGTATGTATGTATGTATGTATGTATGTATGTATGTATGTATGTATGTATGTATGTATGTATGTATGTATGTATGTATGTATGTATGTATGTTCATTTGTTCCCTCATAGCTCCTCAACTACTTATTAGAACTGGACAAATGAGGTATCGTTACAAGCGGCTTTATCGTCCGATGGTTATAGGCTATATGGCGTGTCACTCAATCTTGTGTGGAGCCCTCTAGCGCTCATAAGGTACTGTGTTAAAAAATAAATTTGAGATAAATATGCCGTGTTTGGTATCAAATGAAGGAGCTTAATAAGCACATTACAAATATCTATAAATTATTAGGTTTACCTTGTCACAAAATAATATAAATAAAAAATAAAGTTTAAAACTAAAACCCGACTACCGAAAAATAACGCTTTAAAAAGTAACAAACAAGAAAATATCAAGGATAGCCGTGGTCGTATGCCACTTACTCTAACAAAACAATATATTCTAGGGAAAAGTGGCATACGGCTATCCTTGATATTTTCTTGTTTGTTACTTTTTAAAGCGTTATTTTTCGGTAGTCGGGTTTTAGTTTTAATTAGCCGTTACAATTTCCTCACTTTTAAACGCCGTGTTACACAAACGTATTATACTATATTCATCCATTACGTCCGCCTTATTTTGTACAAAGGCAAGTAGTTCCGATATAACAATGTTGCAATTGCAACATTTAACAGTATTTACAGTCATCATTAAGACACTCGCGTCGCACTGCAAACTAATAACGTTTTTGCTTACATGTAGGTAGGTAGAAAGGTACGCGCGCACTCGGTCGCGCCACAAATGAGACTCGTATTGTAGCGGACGGCCTCGCGCGGGTGCCAGAAACTGTCTTGCGACAGAGTTGAACACCAGTGGCCGGCTTAAGTCCGTGTCTACATGGGGTGATGAAGGCGATTGACCGTTGGTATCAGTGGTTTCCGTGCGTCTCTACTGATAGCTTGAATCAGCCAGTTACGGCCTGATTCCGATTTGTTTCTGAAAAGGATGCCAATAAATAAAACAATAATATTCCGAGGAATAATTATGTTTGGGATTAGTGGCCCATTCAGAGTGTAGCGTCTGAGACAAAGTCCCGAAGACTACTACTGGAGACTCGGCTAAGAATTCGCAATTTGTTTACTGTTTGTGCCAGCTTAAGTACTCCGAAACTTTACCTTAACGAGGGCCGCTAATTCCGAGAACATTTTTATTGAATTTACATAACTAATTTTGCTTTTATTTACATCATTTTTCTTATACTAAATTTATGTCTATTTACAATTGTCTTTATATGTCTATTGTTAGGGTTGTGGAAAGTGGTTACCCATCCTATGGTAAGGTCATCTGGACTGTATATTTATTTAATAATTTACAATATCGATATTAATCTAAAAATATTAGGGAATGGGATCTATGTTACCACTTTAAAGTTAATTTATACAAAAACTGTTTATGTACTGTTTACAAACTATGTTAGGATATTATCTACATATTATTGCACATTCTTTACATATTATTCTAATGAAATCTTATAACATTTATTAGGTATTTTTAATACAGAATTACTTTCGCTAAAAAACTACATCTTAACTAGGTTTACGTATTGCCAACATAACTAAACTAATTTACAACACAATAAGGAGGGGTGATCGGCTCATGGCTCGACCAATAGGAAGACGTAATTTAGAGTTCTTATGTATTTAAGGGTCCGATTGCACTATGATCACTTGTTTACTTTAGTTTTCACTGATTATAATAATTTTTACACTCACACACACAAATCACTTTTTTAACTGTCTTTTTTTTATCTGTCGCGAACATCTCTCCCGCCGTGCAGTGAGTGAGTGAGTGAGGCGCGGCCGCTTATGACGCTGCATCCTCCGGTGAGCGACACTACTTGGGTAGTGGCACTATTTTCTTCGTGGGGCGTTTGAGTACGCCCCCGGCTGTGCGCACCTCAACGGTCCGGATTTGACCGTCGTCGGCACCTGGGTAGACTGCGGTGACTCGGCCCCTTGGCCAAGTGTTGCGAGGCAGCTGTCCGTCAGCGATCAGGACGGGATCGCCGACCGCGATGAGTGGCCCCGTCCCACGGGGCTCCCGCCGGTGTTGTAGCTCGGGAAGTTACTCGCGTACCCAACGGCGCCAGAACATATCAGCGAGCGCCTGAGCGCGTCGCCAATGTTTTTTGTGGGCGATGTCGGTTGAGTCAAACTCACCGAGTGATGGCAGTCGGGAGGAACCACCGAGTAGGATGTGGTTCGGAGTGATGGCCTCGGCGTCCTCGGGGTTCACGGAGACGTGTGTGAGGGGGCGACTGTTTACGGTGTGCTCCACCTCACACAACAATGTACAGAGCACCTCTTCGTTTGGGTGGCGCTCATGTAAGACCGTAGTTAGAGCGGTCTTTACGCAGCGCACGAGGCACCCCCATACGCCCCCCATAAAGGGAGCAGAGGGGGTAATGAAACGCCACACGATGCCTCGATGTGCAGCTTCGCGAGACATGGCCTCGCGCATCTCGCAGTCGGCACCGTGCCTGTTGCTGCCGTTGTCCGAGTAGATCTCGGTGGGGCAGCCTCGGCGCGCAGCGAACCTCCGCAAAGCTAGGATTGCGGAGTCTGCGCTCAGGCTGGCGGCGAGCTCAAGGTGGACTGCCCGGGAAGTTAGGCAGGTGAATAGCGCTTCTGGTGCTGTTGCCCGACGGTCACGCTGAGTGGCCCGAAGTAATCGAGCTCGGTGTAGGTGAATGGCCTGCGGTGGTGCGCAAGGCGAGTCTTGGGATGGACGCCGGTGGCTGGCTTCGGCGGCTGTGCTTTTCGTATTCTACAACTCAGACAATGATTAATTACCGACTTTGTAGTCGGTCGGAGTCTCAGCACCCAGTAGTGCTGCCGGATCTCGTTGATGGTAATTTCCGTGCCACCGTGGTGTAGTCGGCGGTGTGTCCAGTCTATATACAGTTTGGTTATTTTGTGTTCGCCGTCAAGTATCGGCGGTCTCTTGACTGCATCGGACACCCCTTCTGTGGCTGTTATGCGGCTGACAGTTTTTTGTTGTCCTCTTATAGGCCACCTGTTGTGTTCTTAACAGACCTATAAACTGTAGCACCCGAGCAGTGGTGCGTAGAAGTCTTTCCCATTTGGAAAATCTATTGACGTCTGGTATGGTTGAACTTACTTTGACTGTTGAGCTTATGGAGGTGACTCGTTCCTCTCCCGAAGCCTTAGTTGGCGAAGACTACTACTGGCGACTCGGCTAAGAATTCGCAATTTGTATACTGTTTGTGCCAGCTTAAGTACTCCGAAACTTTACCTTAACGAGGGCCGCTAATTCCGAGAACATTTTTATTGAATTTACACAACTAATTTTGCTTTCATTTACATCATTTTTCTTATACTAAATTTATGTCTATTTACAATTGTCTTTATATGTCTATTGTTAGGGTTGTGGAAAGTGGTTACCCATCCTATGGTAAGGTCATCTGGACTGTATATTTATTTAATAATTTACAATATCGATATTAATCTAAAAATATTAGGGAATGGGATCTATGTTACCACTTTAAAGTTAATTTATACAAAAACTGTTTATGTACTGTTTACAAACTATGTTAGGGTATTATCTACATATTATTGCACATTCTTTACATATTATTCTAATGAAATCTTATAACATTTATTAGGTATTTTTAATACAGAATTACTTTCGCTAAAAAACTACATCTTAACTAGGTTTACGTATTGCCAACATAACTAAACTAATTTACAACACAATAAGGAGGGGTGATCGGCTCATGGCTCGACCAATAGGAAGACGTAATTTAGAGTTCTTATGTATTTAAGGGTCCGATGGCACTATGATCACTTGTTTACTTTAGTTTTCACTGATTATAATAATTTTTACACTCACACACACAAATCACTTTTTTAACTATCTTTTTATCTGTCGCGAACACGTATTTAGATATAAATGAAAATTGTTGTATCACAGAATAGTTAAAATCTAACAGATTTGAACAGAATTTTATTTAGTAAGTGTAAATAAATGGGGTACCTACAAACGAAAGATGTAATTATAATCACAGATTAACATCTCACACCTTTGACGCTCGGCAGGTTACCTGTACTTTGAATCAAACTGATGTGTTTCGATTTGGATTAAATCGGCAGTTGTCCGAACCTCTGAAGGAATAATTTGATATTGTATAACTTAGGTACTTGTATTAGCCAATGGTTGCAAATTGTCTCGTTATAATAAAAACTAACTTTTAATATATAACTATGAGGTACGGGTTCTCATAGTAGAAATAACACGAGTAAGTCTTAAGGGTATCCTTATTTAATGTTCACAAATCAGAAGTACAAATAGGAATAATTACTAAGATGAGCACTTAAAATTAGGATAGGTGGGTTCGATAGGCGTGCGCGCGTATGTACCTAACACTTAGCGTGGCTAGCGGAAGACTGCTGAGCGGCGGCGCGAGCGCGGACGCGGGCGGACCAGGGCGCGGTCGGGCGCATGCGCGGGTGCGACGCAGTTTATGTATCTCCCGACTCTTCGGGAGATTCGTGAAGAATCGAGCTGGTATACAACCGCGAGAGGCAAGGTTCTAACGCGGTTTACTATATAACTAATTTAGTCATTGTTTCTAGTGTAGGTATTTTCGTTATGGTTCCTAGTTTTTAATGTAATTTAGAGTTTGTTTGTGGTCATTTTATATCATACGTAAACTTGTAATGCATGAATAACATCATGTATTGGATTTGTATAGTTAGCGTATATAATGCTATAAAATTCATTGTAATGCATTACAACTTAAAAAAATTAGTAAACGTACCCAGTACCTAAGTATATCTGAGAACTTCAAGGTACCCAACCTTGAAGTTCTCAGATATACTTACTGTGTACTATACTTAATATGTACCTATATTGTAAGAAATAAAGTCCTAACCGTATTAAAATTGTAATTCCTGAAGTAGAATTGTACCAAAATAAATGCAATTATTTTATATTTATGTAATTCGTATTTTAGTACCTATTTCCATACTAATATTAGAAATGCGAAAGTAACTGTCTGTCTGTCTGTATGTTACGCTTTCACGCCTAAACTACTGAACCGATTTTGATGAAATTTGGAATAGGGGTAGATCATACCTTGAAAAACGACCCCTGCCTCTGTGGACTGCCGTACGTTACTGAGGTGAGGTAAGTAATGAGCAAGGTAACTGGTAAACGCTTCGATGCGCTGCCACACAATCACACAACTAACTGTAGCATGAACCCTAGAACCCTTGAAGCTTTATTGGCTGGTGGTTCTAGAAATATCAAGATCAGTGATTTTGATACTTTACCAGCGCATTGATATAAGTATACTACTATGTATATTCTTGATACAGCTGACGCTCTTATTTACAGTCAAGAACTTAGTATATTGGCCCAGTTCTGTACGGATAATTTCTTAGCAACGTTTTTTTAAATCTAATGTGCTTAAGATTTATTTATTTTTGCTATTTACATACATACCTATGCTCATGTCTGTGTAAATCCCTGTAAAGGGGTAAGTGGAGGTGTATTGGCACCCACATTCCGCCAACCTGTTTTCGGTATCACGTAATAGGGAGGCAAGCCTATTGCAGGGGCGGATCCACTTTCCAGCCAGGGGGGGGGGGGGGTCATAGTCGAGGTCAAGACTCGAATTCATTTGCAAAAGTTCTGTAATTAATATTTTGAAACGATACTTATTTTGAAAAATACGTTGTACAGTATGTACCTACTACAAGCAACATGCGGCCTGGGACCCGACTTCGCCCGGAATACATTCGCAAAGAGACAATATTTCAGTGGAGCAAGTACAACACCTCGGTCCTGCTGCCGTGTCATGACTCCTAACTCCCTTCAATGACTGCATTGCTTCTGTTAGGGTCCCACGTCTCTGGAGAAAGGCCAAAGTAATCGCCATACCGAAGCCAAGGAAACTTATGGACGACCCCAAAAGTTTCAAACCAATTTCTCTCCTGTGCCAAACCTTGAAACTCTTCGTGAGGGTGCTTCTTAATCGTCTAGCTAACATCATAGACCCCAAGCTGATCCCAGAGCAGGCTGGCTCCTCAACCTCACTCAAAATATCGTGAATGGCTTTGAGACACGCAAAGTGACTGGCGCAGTTTTTGTTGACTTGTCTTCAGCCTACGACACTGTGAACATCAAACGCTTGCTCTGGAAGATGGAAAGAATCACTGGAGATCGCAAACTTGCGGCAGTCTTGGGTGAACTCCACCGGAACCGACGCTATCAGGTGCAATTGCGGAAAAATGCGGTAGTGTTCTGGCTCTGTTCAACGTCTACACCAACAACCAACCCCTTAGCCCACGCACGATACGTTTCCTTTACGCTGACGACTTGGCTCTCGCGTCACAGGGATCCTTTGAGAAGGTAGAGGAAAACCTGAATGACGCACTCGAGGAGCTAAGCCGCTACTACATTAGTAATGCCCTGAAGCCCAAACCAGCAAAAACGCAGTCGTGTGCCTTCCACCTCAGCAATGGGCTGGCAAAGCGAGAGCTGAAAATACAGTGGCGCGAAGTTGAAATTGAACACTGCTCACACCCCAAATACCTGGACTCTGAGTCGTCAGGTCTCGTCAGCTCCCTGACCTTGAAAAAGAACCGCAAGATCCTCAAACAGAAGGTCTCGGCACGCAACAACCTCTTAAAAAGGCTGACGAGCACAACCTGGGGGGCCGCACCGCAGGTGCTGCGAACAACAGGGCTAGCTTTGTGTTATTCTGTGGGTGAATATGCGTGTCCCGTATGGGGTCGTTCTGCACATGCCGGGCTAGTGGATGGCACTAAATGAGACCTACAATAACAGGTTGTCTCAAACCGACTCCGTAACAGATGCGTATCCTTTAGCCGGCGTAGCTCCTCCAAGCGTACGCAGAGACGTGGCGTCATCTATGGTGAGGGGCAAGCTGGAACGGGATCAGCGACACTCCATGCACGGCCACCATCACGTGCCAAAAAGGCCGAAAAGGCGAAAGAGTTTCTGGGCATGCGTTGCACCCGCCGGTGGCGATCCCTCCCTGGCCAGGGTGGACCTATAGAGAGCGCGGAGCTCGCTATCATTCCCTTACATTCCGCTGTCGGGACCTCTTCTGGATCAGGTGGAAGTCCCTAAACAGACTTCGGACACAGGTCGGTCGAAGCAAGGAGAATCGGTCACGGTGGGGTTTCTCAGACAGCTTTCCTAACACGATGGAGAGTAAATCATGCAAAATAAAAATTATAAAAAAAGAACTGAAAAAAAGAAAACAAATTGTCCAAATTGTTTTTTTAAGCCAATGTGTTATGTACCTGGAGTACTACTAGGGGCTTTCAGCTTCGGGGGCGTTCCCCTTACACCCGCTATTATAATTAATTACGCCCACAGTAAATTTTGCGTTCACGATAGTTACATCTTACGTCAGACCGCTAGAACCGCATGAGTTGCAATGCAATGATTAGCTCGAAGCTCGTCGTTTTGGCACAGTTCGGGTGCGTCGCGGGTAGGAATTTCGTTCATTTTTTGAACGGAGTGAGAGGGCAGTTCACTCGAGGGGCGCGGGCTGGATATGTGGAGACTGTGATAGTCATAAGTAGATTGGTATTATGCGTGTCATTCGTTAAATATACTTGAGCTTAGATAAAATTCTTTTACTTATACTTATACATTATTTTATTTTGTTCAATTTATGCATGACTGACCTATATGAGATTTATTATGAGATAATCAGAAGACGATCTGCCCAGGGGGGGGTCATGCCCCCCATGCCCCCCCCCCCCCCCCCCTGGATCCGCGCCTGGCCTATTGCCGTGTGTATGCTTACTGTCGGATTGAGAACAGCTCTATCCCTGTCGCCTTCTACGACACCCGCAGGAAGAGGAGGGGGGGGGCCTATTCCACTCCACCGGGTACCGACACGGCACGGCATTACTATTTACATGTGTTCATATCACATTACTTTATAATAAATGTTGTGTCCTAAGTTGTTCGTTTTACTTTCTTGAACCTGAGGTAGACCGTGACACAGGATAACAAATAAAAATGCAAATAGTTGACTGCAATATTATTTGTGTATAGGTATTTGTATTGTCCACCACTGTGACGACACCACCAACACTGAAAAGTGCCATTAAATTTTAAACTTCATTACATTTTCTATTCACTGGAGGTACAATATGGCGTTTAATTTTAGACTTTAACAGTAAAGTTTAAAATTAAACCATATTTTTTGAGTGTCAGTGGTGTGACAGTGTTTGAAAATTAACAGAACCGGGGTCATGTTTGCTTACTTCGATAAATATATAACATAGTTTTAAATGAAACATCAATTTGGTGGTACAGTAGTTGTTGTGGGCGCAACCACTGGATTACAGAACACAGTGGTGTAAAGATATCCTGTTTGATTGTTAGGAGGGCGGTGCACGCGTACGACTCCGTACACCGTTAAGTCATCGACGGTTACGAAGGACAGGCTCCCACCCTCGTCGGCTTCACAAATGGAGGAGAAGCCGCCGACGTTTTCGCAGCCAAGCATTAGCTGTAATACAATAATCGGTTCTATTATTTTCGTTTCATAATCATTATCATATTTTATCATGCCTTAACCAAGCATATTTTAGTTTACTTATATTCACGCCTGTAGCTCACCGAAGTGGTAGGCAAAGATACATATTATATTAAATTAACACCCACATGTCGTAAACTAATAGTGGCGATAGCCTATAACTGTCAAGCAACCACTTTGTCTTGGCCCGCAGCCCGTATGTTTTATGTCGGATTGAGAACAGTTCCTGAACAGACCGCAGGAAGGAGGAAACACGTGGAAAGGAAACATCTCTGAGATGGCCCCGCACGATACCTGGGCCTCGATACTACTAAAGCAAATCTACAGTCAAACCACAGACTAAATAGCGGCATTAAATTATAGACTTTAAAACGATGACGTTAAAGTTTCAATTCATTCAATCATCAATCATTCAATTTTGGAACTTGGCTTATAGAAATAAAGTTTAAAAAAATGCTTCTTTTGCAGTCCACAGAGACTGCAAAAAAGCGGCATTAAATTTAGACTTTCTTTTGACAGTAGTTTTGCTTTAGTAGAATCGAGGCCCTGTTAGACTCTCGACAGATACGTGCAGTTCGTATCATTGGTGATCCTGAGGTTACTGACACCTTGGACTCTGCAGTTGCATAGAAACGTTGATTCTACCGCCTCTACCACGGCAAGTATTCTGAGGAAATAATTCAGGTGGTTCTACCCTCTCCCTTCCTACTCGTATCCAGAACAACTCGTGCTGGCCTGCGGCCACCCACACACGGTAACATCCATACCATTTCGCATCAAACGATTTGATGCCTCCTTCCTCTGCCGCACTATAAAGAGATTAAGTCCGCCTATGTACTTCGAGCATAAAGAATAAATAAAAAAGAAAGAGCTGGAATGCTCTGACCTCTTCTTTTAGTCCCGGTGTCTTCAAGCGGGGCGTGAAAAAGCATCTACCAAGGCCGTCATGTTAGAGACCACCTTTTTCAATTCAATAGCATCGGAAATGGTGGTCCGTATCTTCTAGACTGCACCTCAGCTACTTTAACATCTAGCGGGGTGCAGTCAATTGACGGTCCAAGACTGGTGCGGCAAAGAAAAGAGTAGCCGAACCGCCTGGTTCTTGACATCTAAGCCGTGTTGTCCTGTATAGAAAAGGCGAGGGTAGGACTAATTGGAAGAGCTTATTGGAACATTCGCCGTGGATGCGTAGACATCTTCTTTGGCAGAAGATCTCAACACATCTGCAGGCACGAGTGTGCTCGCGGATGGAGTATAGTAAATATACAAATGGTGTGTATTACACATACACTTACTTGTAGTTTGACATCTTCATCAACGACGGAAGGTGCAATCACATTGGTGTATTTTTGATTTGTTACAGATTCCTGAAGTCCTGTTGGTTATTAAAGATAATGTGAATATCTGCATAGTAACTAATAGACCCACTTTGGAGATCTCATAGCGTATGGCCGAGAGAATCGATTAGTTTCACATTATGAGGTTCAACTATTATACCTAATCTATTCAATTGTTTGAATGAATTTTTTTTTATAGCATTTATTATGCTAACTGTTAAGTTCGAAAAACATTGGAAAAAATGAAATGCTCAAGTGAGACTTGAACTCACGACCTTTCGCTTACAGGGCGACTGCTCTGCCAACTAAGCTATTGAGCACCACTTGAATCATTCAAAATTTCATTTTTAACCCCCGACGCAAAAACGACGCGGTGTTATAAGTTTGACGTGTCTGTGTGTGTGTGTGTGTGTGTGTGTGTGTGTGTGTGTGTGTGTGTGTGTGTGTCTGTCTGTGGCATCGTAGCACCCAAACGGATGAACCGATTTGGATTTAGTTTTTATTGTTTGAAAGGTATATTAGTCGGGAGTGTTCTTAGCTATGTTTGAAAAAAAGCGGTCCAAGATGGCCGCCGCCACAACATGTTGGAATACAAATTTCTTTAGAATTCCCTCAATATGGGTATCAAATGAAAGAGCTTGACTAGTAGATCACTTTAAAAAGTATAAAATAAAAATTAAATTAAAAATTTAAAAAACCCCCGTCACAAAAAACACCAAAAAGTTGAAAATAAATGAATAAATTTTAATTCAACGGTTGCCATGTCGGGGGACCTTACGATATAAAGGAGTACTTAACCAGTTACGGTCCCCCGACATGGCAAACGTTGAATTAAAATTTATTCATTTATTTTCAACTTTTTGGTGTTTTTTGTGACGGGGGTTTTTTAATTCCAATGTTTTTCGAACTATTCAATTGTTATATTATTTTAATCTACCACATGTGGCTAATCTTTATCTGTAATAATAAATGCTTAAGCAGGTTAAGTGCATAGCTATCTGTTGACTGTCCCACTGAATTACGAAGTTATGAATACATAGGGAAAAAGAATCTTCTCGGGAGGGACTCGAACCCGCAGTCTTTCCCTTACAGGGGGAATGCCTTCACCAATTCGGCTACCGATCACGCCCGACGTGATTCAAATTTCCCTTCTTATACGTCTTTAAGGCGACGGTGGAGTCATGTACCGATTTTCTTACGAACTATCGATATCGGAATCAATGAATGATGTTACAATCATTTTTAAGGGAAAGACTGCGGGTTCGAGTCCTGCCCGAGAAGATTCTTTTGCCCTATGTATTCGATTAATCAAAAAGAATTTGACTACAATACGAAATATGAAAATCACCACTCACCCCATTTGAGAGAAGTGCATTTCGCGTGGCCCTGGCTGACCAGAGCGGCGACGCAAGCCGAGGCGAGGACCAGACACCACGGACTACCAGCCATGGTGATATGTCTACTACGAATATGTATTGTACGCCACATCACTGGCTTATAAAGACTGCATCGCGATAATACCATTGCTTATTAGGTATATTAGGCAGATCGCACACCACGTATACCTCGGTAGCACCACATTTATCGCCTCCTATTTTTGGGTGCAAGCGACACCAAGGACACATTTGTAGTGGCTGAAATATGTGGCGGGGTAGGGCGGCCGAGCAGGACACCGATTCGGATACTTGTCGGCAACTGGCATACCACTGGCGCTGCACATTTAATTACTCTGGTATTAAAGAGATATTGCGTTTGCGTAAAAATGACTCAGGAGCCGGCGCACACTCCCAGACCTTGGCCTACCACTACCACCTGCCACTAGGCGAACACAGCTCGATTTTCCAATGCGAGTGTGTCGCCATAACTACGGCTGTGGTAGCAATAAGTGAAATGGAGGTGGAGGGCTTTAATATAAGGCTCCTAAGCGACAGCGCGGCCGTCTAGACCACCAAATAGCTAACAGTTTACTAATAGCAGAATGCCAAACTGCTCGGACAAGCTATCCACCCATAATGTAGTAACGCTACAGTGTATATAAGCAGAGTGGTTCCTACGGCAACGATACTGCGGACCAACTCGAGAACGGTTTAGATATGACCACTGCTGGCCCGCTACCACTAGCTAGATCTCTAGATCCGTACTTGGATTCACGAGACATCTGTGAAACTACATAACCAAAGATGGGTACAAACCATCGACTGCAGGCAATCAAAAATGGCCACGCCGCCGATGCACAAACGACTCCTTAGTATTTTTTTTTTTAAATCATTTATTCACATAACTTTCACAGAATTTACATCACATAAACAGTTTATTTTATGTACTGCAAGAAAGTGGTAGCGGCGGCGACTGTAGTAGTGTGAACTGTGTCACAGTCGCCAGCGTCCCCAACCGGGCTGGGATGTGCAGACATTTAGATTTATACTTTGCACTGACAGTTTATGACTATTTCTAGATATAGTTATTATAAATTAATTAATTTTACAATATAATAAACAAGAATAAGAAAATTTTACAAAACTCATCTCATTACTCAACTCAGTGAGTGTGCGTGTGTGTGTGTGTGTGTGTGTGTGTGTGTGTGTGTGTGTGTGTGTGTGTGTGTGTATGTGCGCGCGCGCACACACGTGTGTTGTGTGTGTGTGTGTGTGTGTGTGTGTGAGTGTGAATGTGTGGATGAATGCAAAAGAGAGACAGAGAGTAGGATCAAGCTGAGCCCTCTACAAGTTTTTCTGTTTGTGCATAATTTAATGTCTTCAGCCACCTACTGACCACACACCTACACCTAGCCAAAGGTAGGGGGTAAATGTTATTAATTCTATTTACTGCATTATACAAGCGGTTACTTAGGGTGTAATATTGACACCTGGCAAGGGCCTTCCTATGTAGGATTATAGGACAGACTTTAGTTTTGTTTCTCCTTAGTATAGGCTCAAAGGAAATACTTCTATGTTTACCCATAGTTACATTCACAATGAATAGTTGCCGAACCGAGAGAACAGAACTCTCCCGGTACACAGAGACAGTGCTATGCCTACGTGGCCTTTTAAGAATTACCTTCAGTATCGCCCTTTGAGCTCGTTCAAGTGGAAGTAGGTCAGTCTTACAACTGCCACCCCAAGTTGCAATACAGTACTGGAGTAGGCTTTGAACAAGGCCATAGTATACACATAATAATGTATCAAGGTCAGCCGAATTTCGTAGCTTCTTAAAAATTGGTATTAGCTTTCGAATGCGACTAGTTAATTGATTGATATGTAACATAACATCATAACATAAACTCACGCCTATATTCCCCGAAGGGGTAGGCAGAGGTGCTAGCACCCACATTTCGCCAGTTTATGTTTAGGTCCCAATGTAATAGGTGGCGAGCCTATTGCCATTAACCGAGCACTTATAAACCTGCGATAAATACACACATAACTTCGAAAAGCATCGAAAAGTCATTGGTGTGTGCCATGGTAAACCTGGGATCGAACCCGAGACCTCGTCTCAGCAGTCCATTACCCATACCACTTGATATGTGTCGACCAATTTAAAGAATCACTTATAATACTCGTAAGGCCAAGATATTTGACTGAAGTAACTCGCGTCAAGCTTGGACAGCCGGCACAGCTTCTGCAGTCATCACACGTGTGTGCTTTGACTTCAAAAGTAGGAGGAGGCTGTGATAATGGGCGAAAAGCAAATGTAATATACATCATTTTACCTACATTTATAGTCAATAAGTTGTCTCTAAGCCACCCCATCACCTCTTTCAGTGCTGCTTCCGTGTGTACCCTCACATCCTCCCAATTCCTTCCATGCACTATCAATGCTGTATCATCAGCATAAGTGATGATATCACAGTTTCTAAGCGATTTAGCACACAAACCATTGACGTACACGAGAAAAAGGGTAGGCCCCAAGACACTGCCCTGTGGAACTCCAAATGACAACGACGCCCGCTCACTTTCGATTCATGCAATCACCAATTTTAACGCACTGGGAGCGGTTTGTAAGATATGATCGAAACATATCAAGTGCAATTCCACGTATACCAATACTTTCAAGTTTGCGAAGCAGCAGAGGGACAGAGACAGTATCGAACGCCTTGGATAAGTCCAAGAAAACACCAATAACTTTAGAGGAACTGTCCAGATGTTTGGCAATTTTCTCAGTTAGTGCTAAAGTTGCGTCTTCAGTAGATTTTCCTTTAAGGAAACCATACTGATTACTGGCAATAATATTATGCTTCTGAAGATATTTTAAAAGCCTAATGTTCAAAAGTTTCTCCAGTATCTTAGAGATGACTGAGAGTACAGATATTGGCCTATAATTTTCGACACTGTCTCTGTCACCGTTCTTATAGGCTGGATGCACCAGAGCGGTCTTCAAGGTATCTGGAAATACCCCAGTGGTCAGGCATAGGTTGCAGAAGTGAGTAAGCGGAGGAATTAAGTAAGCCTTAGCACTTTTTTTATTACACGCGTAGGGATATTATCTATTATATTATAGAGTTTATCTCATCGCTATCTGTTTCAAACAGTGCCATAGTCGTTTGTGTATTCCTTCGTCTCCTAAAATTAGACAGAACAAGTCAAAGAACACTTATGGGGACAATAACGGGTCACTGTCCCCTCAACAGGCATTTATATACCATCGGTGTCAAGGACACAGTCCCCTTTGCATGGGGTGTTTCGGCACCGAGGAAACGGCCGCCCATTTAATACTGGATGCGAGGCAGTGAAACAACCCTCCCGAACACTCGGCACAGTGAGGTAGCTCCGCGAAACCTATGAAGCCCCTAGTAAGGTTCTGCGCTTCTGGGCGAAGCTAGGCCGGCTGGCACTTCAAGGACAGTGGCCCAAGAAAAGAAACTAAAAGAGTCCGCCATCCTATCCACTGCAAATTTCCTATTTCATTGGCAGATAGTCTTAAAGTTCAAATTTCCATTTTCATTCCTATGCCGCACCATTAAGTCCTGGAACTACCTGCCAGCTCACGTGTTTCCTTCTTCCTACAGTCCCGGGTCCTCTAAACGAGGCGTGAAAAGGCATATGATAAGGCCGTCAAGCTGAGTGCCACCATTGTTAACATGGTACATGTTTACGATGGTGACCCTCTTTCCGCGACTTTGCCTTTAGCGTGACATCAGGCGAGGTGAAGTGAAATTGACGTGTCGTTTTTAAAAAAAAAATATTCAAAATTAATTATTAATTTATTATTAATTTATAAAAAAAAAACTTTGGACTTATTTACTTATTATCAGCACATCAGCACGGGATTTTAGGCAGTGACTGTGGTACGTATGACAGTGGTTGACCATTGACAGAATCGGGGTGCAGGCTCGTTTTATGTGGCGCCACAGGTATGTGATGAGAAAACGCTTTTTAGCCGAAATAAACTCTCTGTAGTGGGTATTTTGTTTTGTTGTACTTGCTTCAATAAACTTAAAATAATTTTTGATTATTTGGAGACATCCCATACTGTTTTATTTTTATTTTTATATATTCGGTTCCATTACGAACAGTTAATGGAATTGAAATGGAACTTATTTGTCGTACTGTAATTCCTGCAATTTTAAAAATGTAAAATTGCAAAATATTGATTATACAGATGTCTGTTTTATAGTCTACAATAGCCACATCTAAAAATCGTCATCGTTGTGCGATCCTGCGATCATCTCGGTATTCTCTCCACAACTGTGCCACATTGTAGCACAATAGTTATAGTGGTGTAAATGACGGACGCGTGTCGTGTGGCGTGTGGCGCGGGTGTGCGGCCTGACTTGTAAATGTAAGAATCATTTATTTAAAAACGAGCGAGGTGATAGTATGTACCTAATAACTATAAACAAATACATGCACTATTTACTGTAATATCTGATATGAGAAGATTATAAGCGTGACTTTTATAAATTACCTATTGGTGCGCCGTTCGGCCAATTTGGTTCCAGATGGAAGAATAAAATCCCATTAACTCTAATATTAGTTCATTAGTAGTAGTGCGCAATTTTTTTTTTGTAATTAAATGTATGGACATTCTCACACAACGTCATCTAACCCAATTTAAGCCAATATAAGCTTGTTCTATGGGACCTAGACCACAGTTAAACACACTTATATATTTCTAAATACATAAATAAAATAAATAAATAAAAAATTTGGACAATTACACACAACGCCATCTAGTCCAATTTAAGCCAATTAAGCTTGTGCCATGGATCTAGACAACTGATAAATATAAAAACGTCTGCGATCACAGCAAAAATCGCTAGCAAACTCAAACAATGAAGAGAGTGTATCTACATCACCACAAGAATTCTATGAAACGACAATAGATGGCGCAAATCTTAATAGTAAGACTCATAGAATATCTACCAAAGAATCTACAGAAGTCACTCGGCCTAAAATATTTATAGCTGGAGGAAAGCAGTTGTCAGGGCTGGCTTCAAGACTCGTTTCTTCTAGAATTAATACAAAATATGAAAAGTATAGTATATCATCCACTATTAAACCACACGCAGATACCACAGAAATATTGAAAGCTTGTCAGCAAATACCAGACTCTAGTGAAAACTACTTTGTATTGGAGAATATGATACTAATCCTAATAAGATAACATACGAATTGATAGGCCTATTAAAGTCATTTCATAAAATTAATGTGATAATATTAAATGTGATTAGAAATATATCATTAAATGAACGTATGATAAACAATGTCTTAAAAAATATATGTAATAATTTTGAAAATTGCATGTTTTTGGATGTGGAATCTGTGGTTGGATCTAGATATATATCTATAAATAAGTACCTAAAGAATTTATGTCATGAAATTAACTTAATTTTAGATTCTTACTATTATAAAAGACAATTCTTAAGTTTTCCTCAAAAGCAAAACATTCGATCCCACCTAGTCTCAGATAAGTATACGAACTTGGCTCTAAAAGGAACCATACCTTATTATTTTCCATATATAACAAAGGTTAATACAGTCAATCCCGTGGCAGAGTCCCTACCCATTCAACATGAGAGCTTTGAACCCCCTAGTGCGTCGGCCAATAGTACTCGTAATGTAACCACAACACGCACGTCGTCAAACCTTAAAAAAATGATAAGTTTTTTCTGTCCAACGAAACATAAAAATAAAACCCAACATAGTAACATAACTACACTATTTCACCAAAACATTGCAGGACTTTTAAATAAAATAGAAAATGGGTGAATTTCAACATCTATGAATTTTTAGCTAATTTTGGTGATTTTTTTTATTTCTAGGTATTTAGGTAATCTTTCAATATTTAGCTATAATCAGCTCGGCGAACCTTGATCCCTATGACAGTTCATACTAGTGACGGGTCGTGTCGATATATCGCAACTTTTTATAGGCAAAGGCGTGACTTGCATTCAGCCACATCGATAAACATGTTTTTAAAATATAATCTACATTACTATAATTATAATGCTTGTTATATTTACAAGTATCCGTGTATTTGTATATGGGGTTGCCAATATTCCGATGCAGAGGTAACATGGTCGGACTGTATAATTTTAATGTGAATTAAAATTTTAGTTATAGCAACACTATCTGATCTGTCACTACGCTAGTACTGTCAGTTCGCTACGCCAGTACGAGTGCTAACGCCTTGTATGCGCCACGTGTTTTGTTGTGTCAACGGAATCCTTTGTTTATTACTATTGTTGTTTTCTGTTTTTGTTATTGTTGCTGTTTTGTTTTTGTTGGTGTTTCAAAATGCCGAAAAGACTGAGAAAAACTGTACTCAACAGTGAAACGCGGGAGTTTGTTGTACGCTTGCGTGACTATTTTGCTCGCGAACTACAAAATGGCGGACCTTTGTTGCCACTTGACAACGTACGCGACCGTGTTGCTGATGCTTTGGGAATTGGCAAAGCTACCGTTTCCCGAATTACAAAGGAGAAGTTCGGCGAATCGTCGATGGAGGAGAACAAATTATCAACTCCAAAGAAGAAAAAACATAATAGGGCACGACCCGTAACTAACCCCGATGATTTCGACATGGCAGCGATACGAAACCATATTTACGGCTATTATTTTCGAGGTGAACTGCCGACTTGCACAAAATTATTAGCGTCGCTGAAATCGGCTGATTTATTTAAAGGTGGATTCACTTCTCTCAGACAGGTTATAAAAAAATGTGGATTTCGTTATGGGAAGTGTGACAAAAGAAAAGTGATAATGGAGCGGAAGGACATTGGATTGATGAGGTGTGATTTTCTACGACAAATAAAAAACATCGAGAACTGGGACAAGGTGGTTTATCTGGACGAAACGTGGCTCAACGCCAATCACTCAGTCTCCAAAACATGGACAGACGACACAGAGAAATCCTGTACCAAAGCACCAGAAGGCAAGGGCCAGCGTTTGATTATCTGCCACGCTGGCACAGCCAAAGGTTTTGTACCTAACTGCTTGTGGGCCTTCAAATCCGTGAAAACAAGTGATTATCACGAAGAGATGAATTTTGAGAATTTCAAGAAATGGTTCACAAAACTATTAGACAATTTAAACGAGCCCCACTACATTTTAATGGACAACGCCCCATACCACTCTGTGCAAATTAATAAAGCGCCTACCGCGAACAACAATAAAGGCGAAATAATAGAGTGGCTGCAAAACAATGGTGTGGCAGCTAATACTCAAATGCTGAAAAAGGAATTAGTTAGATTGTTGAACTTTCATAAACAGCAAACAAAGAAGAAATATTTCTTGGATGAGATGGCAAAATCAAAAGGGCACACCGTGATTCGGCTACCGCCCTACCACTGCCAATATAATGCAATCGAAATGATATGGGCGCAGATCAAAGGTGGGTTGATTTGTATTTATTTTAACATGTTTTTATTTAGGTCACTGGTGACTGTCTAGTCGGCTAGTACTATTTAAAGCTATTTTATTTCACTAGCAAATTGCATTTTTATTTTTATCCATGTGCTTATATCAATTACACACTTTTAACGTACAAAATTATGTACTTATAATGTACTTACCCCGATCTCGCTCTTTGACTTTGCATCATTTTCAATCTAAACCATTATTGTTTCAGGTTGTGCAGCCAGGCTTAACACCACTCCACCATTCACAGCTAATAAAATGCTTACGTTGCTACAAGAGGCATGTAGTCAAGTGACTCCGGACAATTGGAGGAAAGTGGTTGAAAAGACGAAAAAACTATGCTTAGATGATTGGAATCGAGACGTGCGATACGACAATATAGTAGACCAGCCGTTTTTAATAAACATAGGAGAAAGCAGCTGCAGTTCGGATTCCGAGTCTGAGACGCAATCGGTGACACCATTGTCAGATTCAGATTAATGTATATTAAAAAATCATAAATAAACCGCTTTTGTTTTATTTGAGTAGGTATATACAATAAAGGAGGATGGGCAAAGTGGTCTACCTACTCAATACCGACAAGCTATATGTCAATTTAAAGGATATTTTATGTACTTCATTTTTTGGTATGGCCGCAAATGTGTAGCTCATGGGGTTTCTCTCTTAATTAGAGCAGACTTTATTTTTTTTTCTTAATTGGAACAGAATTTACATCGAATGTTCTATACTTTTGTGGGGGAGACGATCGGGCGTGAGGTTGTTTTGAATTCCCGACGACGCGACGCAAGCGCAGGTACATGTTTGCAGCCTGGCCCCGCAACTCCCGCACCCCGCCTCGCCCGCTCGCACTGTCCTTATCACAGCACCTCGCAGCTTGTGGGGGAGACGATCGGGCGTGAGGTTTTTTTGAATTCCCGACGACGCGACGCAAGCGCAGGTACATGTTTGCAGCCTGCCCCCGCAACTCCCGCACCCCGCCTCGCCCGCTCGCACTGTCCTTATCACAGCACCTCGCAGTTTACCTTCGCTTGTCGTTGTGTATTGTACTGTGCGATTCCTTGTTCTTGTTACGAATTATCTACGACCTTTGCTTGTTTATCGGACTGTTGAATATTGCTATTATTTTGACCTGTGCTTGTTAATTGGACTCCCATATTTTTTTTATAATGGAAGGAAATAGACTTCTATGTGTTGTTTGTGAGCGCTCTGTTTTGCGTCAGCGGCAACGTCATTTAATAACGTATACCCTAATACAATCCAGACCTTTTGTTGAAGTATATATACGAAGACATTCTTCACGCGAGGTAAGTTCTGTTTGTTAATTCTATAGCACTAGGTACCTAAGTACCTTATAATTAATCCTTTTGATTGTGATCTAATACCTCTTGTGAATTTGGTCGCTTCGAGGTCCGAAGCGACTTATGTCATTATTATTAGAGATATCGCGATATTTACAATGGTATTGTTTTGAGTTTCCTTTAAGCATCGTTAGGAATCCAGCTTGTTCGAGTTACTGACCATGATAGTTTAAATACCTAAACTTATAGATTTACTGGACTGAAAATAAAAAGAGTTCCTAAGTAAGATTATGTCATACCCAACCGTTAGTAATTATATAGAATGGAGAAGACCAAATTACACAATACATGTTAAACTAGGCTCAATCCCACGTGCATAATATAAGTTTAAAGGTTGTAATAATAAAATGTCATATTGAGAAATGATGCTATGACCAGGAGGCCAAAAGTAAAAATAACACAACATTAATAAACATTTTCTGTCTTTCTTTCCTATCTGTAGGTATCCTTCGATGAAGGTGAAGTTGTATTCACGTGCCATCGATGTTGGCAACGAATTAACACTGCCGAACGGGCACAGCTGGCTACAGAAGCTCCCAACGAAGATATTGATGTGCCAGTTCCACCAGATACAATTGACACTGCCGAACGGGCACAGCCCGCTACAGGAGCTCCCAACGAAGATATTGATGTGTCAGTTCCACCAGATACAATTGACACTGCCGAACGGGCACAGCCAGCTACAGGAGCTGCCAACGAAGATGTTGATATGCCAGTTCTACCAGCTATGCCAGATATCCAACGAAATCTCGCTAGAGCATCTAATACGGCCCGCCATTGCATATTTAATGGTTGTTTAAACGAGTCACGGCTTCGAATACCTAATAGCATAAAAGCTTACATGTTATCATATTACAATTTCTACATACCAACAAGTGCTCGTGTTTGTAATGAACACATAATGGTGCACGATTGGGACCAGTTGCTCAACGGAAATGTTTCTCATGATTTTAATCAAGACCATATATTGGACATCATTTCAATTTATAGAACAGCTTTAGAGAATCCATCGACTATTTTTGATTTTAATTTGCAAAGAGTAGACGAAAATGAGTTTCGACACTGGACAGGACTTACGGTCGCCGAATTCAATTTGGTACTCGAACAAACTCCATCACTACGACAGCGGTCGAACGCGCCAAATGTGGTTCTAGGTGGATATCTAATGAAACTTCGAACAGGCGAACCTAACATACGCCTAGCATCACTTTTAAAAATATCGCGTCGAACATTCGAACGCCATTTAGTGACGGCGAGAGAGTGCTTACTGGCAGACTTCGTGCCATGTCACTTGGGAGTAAATCATTTAAGTAGAAATGAAGCGCTTAACAAGAATTTGTTGATACCAAGTGCCCTTTTTGGAGACCAAAATAATTCCAAATTAATATCAATTTGTGACGGGACGTACATTTACATCCAGAAGAGCAGCAACTTCCTTTTCCAAAGACGTAGTTATAGTCTTCATAAGTATAGGAATTTGCTGAAACCGTTTCTCATTGTATGCAGCAATGGCTATATTATTGATGTAACAGGCCCTTATGCAGCCACTACATCAGATTCCACGATCATGAGCAATCTATTAAATGATCAGGATAGCGCATTTCATTGGTTCTTTGCAAGGAATGACGTGTTCATTTTAGATCGCGGCTTCAGAGATGCTATACCTGACTTTGAAGCATGCGGTTACGAAGCACATATGCCAGCCAGTAAGGATAGAAATAATACACAGCTATCCACAGATCAGGCGAATAAGTCTCGTTTGATTACGATTGTAAGATGGGTAGTAGAAGTAGTGAACGGAAGGTTCAAACGCGACTACAAGTTTCTACGGATAGATAATTTTAATACGTCCGTCCCTCATATGTTCGAGCATTTTCGGATTGCTGCAGCATTGATCAATGCTTTTCACCTGCCAATCCGTGACAATGCTTATGCCGACGCAATAGTTGCAATTATTAATGAACGAATGAATTTAGAAAATTATCTGGCCGAATATGTCATTCAAAAAAACTTAAATATGCGACGGGTTATATTTACCAGCATGGCAGCAAATATGCCTGGTTTTGAAGATATTCCTCGATTAGAAGAGGAACACCTCATTCTAATCGCCCTAGGCACTTACCATATTAAAATAGCCAGTTCTTACTGTGCCGAACATTTAAACGATGGAATGTATATTATCGAATTGTACAGAGACACTGAACTCGATGATATCAATAGATATAACATCGATGTGGGGGAAAGTAGTTTTTTACTACGAGGGCGAATACAATCACGTCATTCCAGGGCCAAGAAACACTACACATATGTGTTAATAAACCCAGAGAATCAAGGAAGAGGTGCCTTTAGCTACTATTATTGTACGTGTTTGACTGGACGTCGTACAATTGGGACATGTGCCCATGTAATAGCAATCTTGTGGTATTTATGCTGGGCACGCCATCAGGAAGCTTTGATACTGCCTGCCGCACACATAAATGATGTAATTTTAGATACAAGCATCATGTAATACTATAAATATAATATTATTGATTAATCACTGGTGTTTTATTTTTATCTATTTGTATTCTCTTTTAAAAAAAAATGCCAGCCCCTAGAACTGCTTCATTATGTGTTATTGGTTCGCCAAAATATACTCTATTATTTAGCATAGGTGGCGTTGGTATTGAGTAGGTAGACCAAAGTCCATACATTTTGCCCATCCTCCTTTGTTAAATCTCCTTTATTTTATTATCGCAAACAACTTAAATGATTATAAATCTGACACTAAGAGCGTAGGTGCTCTATTGATGTATTTTGTACACTCGTTTCCATTTTCGATATTTGTTTATCGATACTTTTCCGCACTAGTCGATATCTTTCAAACGGAGTAACTTTTGCAGGACGTCAACGTAAAGTCTGATTGAGATAATTTCTTGTAAGTGTTAATAATTATTATAATTCCAACGGGATATTATTGTAATTGCATATATCTGCCTAAAATTAATAAATATCATTTTTAGACACCGCCAATTCGATTATAATATAACGGTGACGCTACTACAAGGTTGTGTCGTGGGAATAACTGTCAGTATCATAGGGATCAAGGTTCGCCGAGCTGATTATAGAAATAAATAAATAAATAAATAAATATTCCACAACATTCTACACAACGCTATCTAGACCCATGGTAAGCTTTTACAGCTTGTGTTATGGAATCTAGAATGCGGATAAACATACTTATATACTTTTTTTTTTTGTAAATACATACATATTATATATAGAAACACCCAGACCAATGCAAATAGCCATATTCATGCATACAAATATTTGCACTGAGCGGGAATCGAACCCGCGCCTCCTGCGTAGCAGTCGCGTGCACTACCGCCACCTATTTAGATGGCTATTTTACTTGAATAGTCAATTAGCCCTGGGAATTACTTGTTTATTTTAAACACCTGAATTGCCAATATACCGAAATTGGTGTCTAACACCAAAATTGCATATCAACCTATTTTTATTTTTTATTTATTGTTACTTATACTATTTCTTTGTTTTTTTTTAGAATTTGGCACTGAAAAGGTACATATAACCCTTAATTTTCACCCTTTTATCACCAACTTCATTTTTATATGGCAAAACCATTTTAGTTCTTAGTAGTATCAGTATAAAAGCAAAACATTTGATTGTTTAGGAGCAAGGATTATATTTTACTCTAATGGCGCCAATGTTATCGACGAACTTATTCAAGATTGCTGGAAAAGATTTAGGCAGTTATTCTCAAATCGGGAGAGGTGGTACTCGGTATGCCTAAGGGTGGACGGAAGATAGGCCATGGACACTTGGTAGTGACAAGACAAGTTGGTAGTGTGATGTCTATTTCTGAACTTACAAGAGTCCTTCAACTGAGTTTCTCACGCGGTGAGCTGATGGGCATTGCGGTTCAAAAGGGTTCCAGAGGTTTACACCATCCGGGACATATACCACGATTCTGATTCCGTTGTTCGCTGTTGGCAATATCAGAATCTTCGTTATCACTGTCGGGGTACATCTAGGATCGGTCCTTAGTCCATTCCCAATCAGCGTGGTATTTTGGTCGGATAGCATCAGACAATCACTCCATAACTGCCCATGTATGCTGTTAATATTGGTGGTGGACGCCGATAGATTGGTGCCACATGTGAGGAGCTTGAGGACGGTAGAGGTCAGAAGTCTTCTGTTGAGAAGATTGAGTACCTTTTACACGATAGCAAAGTGCTAGCTGCTGGAGTAACATAAGCAGGAGTTGAGTGTCCCCTACATCTTCGACGTCGTCGCTTTGTTGCGTGGAGTCACGTGCAAAAGATTCATCCACAGTAGCTTTCATGTAAGTGAGAAAGCAGAGGAATAAAAAGCCAAATGATGTTGACAGTGGAGAGGAGGGAAGAAGGGTGGGCAGGTTTTAACGGTGTAGGCTTGGTAGTAAAGAGTGAGGCCGCCTTTCACGCCAGTAGAAGCAGGTGACGGAAAGAGCGCACGATGCTCCACCACACCGGCCTGTCCCTTTTTTTTTTTTTTTTTTTTTTTTTTTTTTTTTTTTTTTTTTTTACGTGGTGGAATGCTTTTAAGCACTTCGCTCACCCCCCACGGGGGCAGGGAGTGGGCTTCGTGTGGGACTCCTAGCCTCGAAGGAGGCCAGACTACCCACTAAACCACCACGGTGTCCGTCGTCACCACATATCGACGATGGCGGGAACAACATCTTCCGCCATCGTCGTGTGGGTCGCCCGCCGCTGATCCACGGCAGGCCCATCTCTGGTGCGGCAGAAGAGGAGTCCTTCTGCCACTCGCCTAGGCAAGGCACACGCGACACGACGTGCGCCTTCAACCTCGAGGCCTATGTAAGGGCAGCAGACGCCCCCGCGTCTACTGCCCGGCCCGGTTAGGGGGGGAGGAGTTGGTGGTACCGCCTCCTCCGAGCCCCGGTTCTCTTGCGGCGCTGTGGGAGGGAAAGGGGGTCACATTCCCTCTCCCTCTCCGCCGCCTCCTTCTGCGAGATAACCGTCTCGCAGAAGGTCTGAACCGCTGCCCACGCCTCATCGCCGCCGTCGACCATAGACAGAACTACGGCCGGCAGCGAGAGGTCCGTCCCCACTTCGGCGATGAGAGCACGGCGCTCCCCAGCCCACGCGGGGCACTCCTCTAGGGTGTGCTGCGCCGTGTCATCATCGCCGCCACAGTGGTGGCACCCACTGGTCGGCTCTCGTCCCACCCGGCACAGGTAGCTTCCGAAGCATCCATGCCCCGAAAGGACCTGCGCCATGCGGAACGTTACCGACCCCCGCGATCTGTCCATCCAGTCTCTGAGGACAGGACGGATTGCCTCGACGGTCCTTCTGCCAGCCGTGGGATTGGCCAGCCGCCGCTCCCACTCCAGGAGCATGGACCGTCTCACCAGGAGCCTCCGTTCTCCCACCTCCGAAGGTGCCGGGAACTCGCCCCGGCTCCGGGCCTCCTCGCGCCAATGATACACTAGCGCGAGGACTCCGGCCTCCAGCTCCCACGGAGGAGAGCCCGCCATTGCGCAAGCCGCCTCGAATGAGATGGTGCGGTATCCTCTTACCGCCCCGACGGCCATCACCCTCTGCGGACGTCGCAAGAGGGCAATGTTGCGTACCGTCAGGGCGTCGACCCACACAGGGGCCCCGTATAGGGCCATCGACCGCACCACTCCCAAATAAAGGAGGCGGCTGCTCGTCTGGGGTCCCCCTAGGTTCGGCATCAGCCGCCGAAGGGCAGCAGCCGTGCTGATCAGACGGGGGACCAGGCGGTTAAAATGAGCGCGGAAGCTCCATCGTGGATCGAGGACAAGCCCAAGGTACCTCATTTCAGACTTGACCTCGATCCGGGTGCCACTCACTACGATGTGGGAGTCCGCCGGTGGCGCTCGCCGAGGGCCATGGAAACAAATGGCCTCCGACTTGTTGAGCGCCACCCCGAGTCCCAGCATCGTTATTCGCCGCACGACCATGGCCACCGACGCTGTGGCGAGGCGCGCGGCGTCCCCATAGGTCGCCCCCCGGGCAGTAACCAACGTGTCGTCTGCGTAGCAGGTCACGTTGACGCCCGGGAGGCGAGCTCCTCGGAGTACCCAGTCGTACCCGATGTTCCACAAGAGGGGCCCTAACACTGACCCCTGCGGAACACCGCGGCACATGGCCCACCTGTGAAGGCTGCCATCCTCTCCTGGGTACTCCACGTACCGCTCCGATAGGTAGGCGCCAACGACCCTGTAGAGGTAGGGAGGCACGTCATGGTATTTGAGCGCCTCCCGTATGCACTCCCAGGGCAGGGTATTGAACGCATTGGCGATGTCCAGCGACACCGCCAATAACACCCCGCCCTTACGAACCTCCTCTTGCGCCAGCGCCTTCACCCGAAGGACGGCGTCGACGGTCGAGCGACGTGGCCGAAAACCATACTGGTAGTCGGACAGGCCGCGACCTCCATCCTCGAGGTGCCGGACGATGCGAGCGAACAACACTCTCTCAAAGAGCTTGCCCGCCTCGTCCAGCAGCACTATCGGTCGGTACGCCGAGGGCGATTCCGCGGGTCGTCCCTCCTTCTTGATGAGTACGAGTCTGCCCGTCTTCCACCGGACCGGGTATTGCCCAGTTTGCAGGCACGCACTCATCAGCCCGCAGAACCGCTCCTCGAGCTCCCGGAGTGCGACCACCAAAACGCGTCCGGGAACTCCATCAGGTCCAGGAGCCTTCGCACTTTTCTCCTGGACCCGTCTGACGGCCACGGCCAACTCCGCCGTTGTGACCTGCGGCACCTCCGTCGTGACCTCCTCTCTGCGTGCCGGAGCCATCACTGGGGGAACGAACCCCTCCTCCCTCTGTGGAAACAGAGAGGAGATAACCTCCCCCAGCACTCTCGGCTCCAGGCACTCCGTGATCGGAGGTGCCCACGGGCGGAGCTTAGCCCTGACCATCTTGTAGGGCCGCCCCCAGGGGTCCCGGTCAAGGGTGGCTAAAAGAGACGCCCTCGAAGCTTCCTTCGCGTCCCCTATTGCCACCCCGAGGGACTGAGCGCACGACCGGTAATCGGCGTACAGCTGCGCCTCCTCCTCCGGCACCCGCCGCGCTCTGCGGCGGTACCGGGTGTACCGGCGACGTTTCGCGACGCACAGAGATCGCAGTTTAGCGATCTCCGGCGTCCACCAGTACACCTTCCGGTTGGGGAGTCGAGGCTTGGCCCGAGGCATGCACGCGTCACAGATTTGCGACGCGGCGCTCGCGAACCATTCGGCCTCCTCCTCGACTCCTACTTCCACCGAAGGAGTCGCCCACGACTGGACGATCGACGCCAGCTCCAACGCCTCCCGGTCTATGCGCCCCAGGACCCACCTCTTGGCGGACGGCCCCTCGCGTCTGGGACTCTCCCCGTGCTGGCCCGTGGAGATATCGTAACGGATGTACCGATGATCCGTTAGATTCTCCACGTCATCCAGGACTCGCCAGTCCCGGACTGCCAGTGCGACGGCAGGGGTCGTGAACGTGATGTCCACGATGGACTTCCCCTGCTGTGTCACAAACGTGTCGACCGACCCACGATTACTGATCGTCAGGCCGGTCGTCGTGGCCCACTCCTCCAGCAACTGGCCGCGCTCTTCGACAGCGGCCGCGGGGCAACCCCAAGCCGTGGATTTGGCATTGAAGTCCCCGGCGACCACCGCCAGACGAGGTGAGATTTGCCCCAGCAGGGCACCCATCACGTCTAGCGCCGTCTCGAACTCGGCCAGTCTCATGCTGGGAGGGAAGTACACCGCAATGATGATGTACCTCCCCCACCCACAGGCCACGAAGCCCCTCCCCCTGGAAATGAGGGAGGGAGGTGCCACTCGCTGTGTCCCAGACGCGATAACACACACCGACCCGTCCGTGTCCCCCAGCCACAGACTGTGAGGAGGGACAAAGTACGGGTCGGATACTATCGCCACATCAATGGACCACTCCGCCATGGACTGCAGGAGGAGGTCCTGCGCCCGGGCACAGTGGTTCAGATTCGCCTGGAGGAAGCGATGTGGGAGACCGTCCATTACGGTTCCATCGCTTCCTCTCGCCCTTGCGGGGGCGTCGCTGCCACGGGAACTGGGGCAGCCGGGGTCCTTCCGGCCGCCTTTTTGCCCTTACTGGGCTTTGTCCCGCGGCATGCTTTGCCGCCTAAAATGTGGTTGCTCGGTCCCCCGCCCATTGCTGCGCAGATGACGCAGTTGGGGTCGGCCGAGCAAGCCGCGGCTTTGTGGCCAGGACGACCGCAGCGGTAGCAGATTTCACCGCGGTCTTCCTGTGAGGTGCACTGTGACCTGACGTGTCCTGACATCAGGCACCGGAAGCACCTCATGGGTCTCCGCTCAAGCAGAGTTACTTGGGCAGAGACCCAGCCCACTATCAGACGCCCAGAGGACAATTTTTTGGCCGCTTCCACGGGGCAGCTTACCACCACCGTGCCGCTCCCTCTCAACGTCCGGCGAATCTCGCCGACCTTGACGTTCAAGGGAGGGCAGCTGCCACGGCGCGCAACTGCGTCAGCTACCTCCTCCCTCGTAACAGAGTCGTCCAGACCGGTAATGCGCAAGTCCGCGCACTTGACCGGCCTGGACACGTTCGCCGTCTCGGAGCCGAGCACCTCACGGAGACGCGCCGCTAGCCTGTCGGCCCTCTCCCCGCTGGAGTCATCGACCACCTCCAAAATGGTGGCACCGGTCTGCGCCCTTTTAAAATTCATACGGGGGATGTTAAAGTCTTGCAGGTCAACCTGCGACTTCAACCCCCGCATGACGTTCGCGTACGTAGCGCCCCTTTCTGAGGCTTCCGGCAGCAGCGTTATCACTACTGCCGAAGAGCGGGGCACACGCGGTCCCTTCCTCCTGCGTGTACGCCTCTTCTTCTTAGAGGAAGAGGGTGCAGAGGAAGCTGCAGTCCGGGCCAACGTGCTGGCCTCTTGGACAGCAGCCGTCGCTCGAGGTTTCTTCGTCTTCGGCCTCTTGGCTACCGTCGTCCACCCCTCGTCCATTGACGACGGTGCAGGTGGTAGCGGCCTGGGCTCGCTCCCCTTAGGGGTGCTCTTCTTCCCCTTTCCCTTTCCCTTCGATGACCCCGCTTGCGGGGGAAGGGGCGGCGGTGATGGCTTAGAGGGAGCCGATGGTGACGGCTGCGGGAGAGCCGATGGACCGGGCTTCGGGTCGGCCTTGCGCCTGGCGTCAGAAGTTAGGGGCGGGCGGAGGTGTGGCTCCGGCAGGAGTCTGGGCTCCAAGCCCGCCCACCTCGCGTCCACCGCGGACAGCACGCGGTCCATAATGGTCCGCGACATCTCTTCCAGTGGAGCCACAGCGGCTTGTTTCGCCGCTGCCTTCTCCTCCCGGAGGAAACGGACCTCTATCCGGAGCCTCTCCACCTCCGCCCGAAGGGTGGCCACCTCGTCATTGACGTTACGGCCCTCAAGCACGGCTACGACATCAATGACGTCAAATGCCGCGTCCCTGAGGGCCTTTATGAAGCCACCCTTCAGGTTCTTAGATTTGCTGGCAACCTCCAGCACAATGTCCATATTGCTGCGGACCTTAGCCGCCAGCTCATCGGTGGGCAGTTTCTGCCATGCAGGGTCCGCTGCCATCCTCCTAGAGGATCGCGATGCCACAGAAGACGTTCGCGACCCTGCCACCGCGCCCGGAAATTGGAATACTTCCAACTCCTCGACGGCCAGACGTTTTGCGCGGGGTGACCGCGCGGACGCGGTCGGCGCAGCCGAACCCTGGAGGACCGGGGACTCGGTCTCCTCCTCGCCGCGCTGTCTCTTGCGAGCAGCGCTGCTTTCGCGAGACGATGACGCACCGACATCCATGTCGGATGGAAGGCGCAGGTGTGGGAGGCCTCGACAACCTCGTCAGCCTCACCGAGCATCGACGGGTCTGTCCTTCGGGAACTTGGTCCCGGCAAGACACTGCCGTCTTCTCCTTGCGCTCACGCGCCTGTCGCTCGGGAGCTTGGTCCCGGCACGACTCATCCTCTCTGCCAATGCTCGACATCGTCCTAAAAAGGACAGTGCCGATACGGACAGAGGACACCAATAAACAGTATTACTACTTGCCGCAAGATTCGCTGTTCCAGATTCGGTCACCCAACGTGCCACTCCGTTACGGTGGTCACGTTGGGGTCCAGGGCACACGACGGGGACGTACTGGAAAGCTCTTGGGGCGTGCCCCACACCGGCCTGTCCCTACTGCGGCATCAGCTGACTTCACCCAACTACTCGCCTGTCTGCTGTATGGCTAGTTCATATGCTAATGGTTAATCTGAGAGAAAATTAGGAAAGCTTCCGAACAACCCTCAACAGCCAACAACCTCTTTCCCACCTAGGGAGAGAGGCGGTGCCTTCTCCATTGCCCAGGGTATACCACGTAGAGGCCACCTGACCTAGTAGCCCGTCGGACTACGTAGGAGCTTAATCAAATAACTATGAAAACAAATTTTGGTGTAAATATACAATTTTGATGATTAGTAAAATCCCACCAAATTCACCAAAATTGCTCCACAAAATTAGTTTCACGTCAAAAAAAATTATTTATAAAAATACTATTTAGAATATAGTGGTTACATTACCAAAATTTAATACACATACTGAACCTGTACACTATACTTAAATATTAAAACATACAATGAGAATAAAACGGTTTAAATAATCAACACAAAAATTACAATATTTTTGTCAGAGGCTTATGAAACGACCTACTTACGTGTTTGGCAGAAAAACGAAACGGGACTGGGGACAACTGGCACTGGTGCTCATTAACACCCATCTGAACGTTTCCAATGATGATAGTGTCGTCCTTATAGGTATGCGCTAGGAAGCATTATGGTGTGAGACAATGCTGGACCTCCGAGGGAAAGATAATTGTACAAGTCACGGATAACTCGCGGCATAAGATCGAGTCGGCGGCTGAATTACAAAAACTTCTAGCGAGATATCCAGTGGGCGAAGCGACATCTGCCAATATGGGCACGGCTTCGCAGAGGAAACCGCGCAAGTAGACACACAATCTATCTGCCTTCATAATTATTGTTATTTTTTCCGTTGTTTTCACTCTTATTAATATTTATTTATTTTGTTATTGGCGGTTAGTTGCATAAAAAATCTGTTATTGTTTTGCTTTGTAACAGTTTGACGTAATTGACGTAAAGCTTTTTGTTTTTGTTTCTTTAGTTCCTTTCGGAATAGGCTAAGGAACTATGACCATGCTGCCTTGTCATCAGTTTTTTGTGACATTGTATGTTTTATTCGTTCGGAAACGCCAATAATCTATGTTTGTCTATTAGTATTTTTGCGTTATATTTACTTTAAAAAAATAATTGTGTATGCCATGCAACTAGCGAGTGCATAGAGGATAGGTGAAATGTAAACTTTGCGACTTATTATTTATATTATATTTTATATTATATAATTCATTTAAGTAGTATTCAGATATTAATTATTATTATTTATTTATTTTTGTATGTCTGAAGATTCAGACCATACTTCAGACTCAGATGATAGTTTTGCTTCCTGTTCTTCTTCGGCTGGGTCCAGTGGCAGTTTCACCAGTGCATCTGGTAGCAATGATGCTGTTCAGCTGTGTAACGAACTATCCTCTGCTTTTTCAGCCTTCCCTTATTATTTTAATGTTGTCCACATAAATGCTCAAAGCATTCCTGCACACTATTCCGACCTTCTAGCTTCTTTTAATTCTAACTTCGTGCATGCTGTCCTTGTCTCTGAATCTTTCCTTAAGCCTCCACTCCCTTCCACTCAGTACTCCCTACCTGGGTATAAGCTTGTGCGTGTTGACAGAACTGGTAAGGGTGGCGGTGGAGTTGCTGTGTATCTTCGTGGGGATATCTCTCATAAAATAGTTGACCAGTCTCCAGGTGTATACTCCAATTTTACAGAATATCTTTTTATAGAAATTGATTTTAAACACACCAAGGCGCTACTTGGCGTATACTACAGCCCTGTTTGCAACATTGACTACTTTTCTGCTTTTGAAATACAACTAGAAAATTTCTCGTCAATGTATGAGCACAGAATTATCCTCGGAGACTTCAATACCTGCTTGCTAAAAAATGATTCACGCAGCCGTAAACTCTGCTCCCTTGTCTCTTCTGTGGACATGCACATTCTTCCCTTAAGAGCCACACATAAGGTTCCCAATACTCAACCCTCGCTACTGGACCTCATGCTGGTCTCCGACCCTCATAAGGTGGCCTCACACGGACAGTTATCCGCTCCCTTTTCTTACCACGATCTTCTATACCTCTCCTATAAACTGCGTCCTCCGAAACGCAAGAGTAAATTCCTTCTTCTTCGTAATTTTAAAGACATGGATCTGGAGCGTTTGGGTGGTGATGTGGATGGTGCTGACTGGTCATCTGTTTATGACTGCGACGATCTGGATCGGAAAGTGTCTATTTTCACCAGCACATTGCTGGCCATTTATGATGTGCATGCGCCTCTTAAAAGGGTAAGGGTTAGACATCATCCTGCGCCATGGCTTTCTCCATCAATCAAAAACATTATGTCGAAGCGAGATAAGGCCAAGCGTAAATATATCAAGTGCCCGACTGAAGAGGCGTTGAACTTGTATAAAAAATTGCGGAATCGCTGCAATCGTCTGTGTAGGGATGCGAGACGCGACCATATTCACAAGTCAGTTGAGGGCCTTAACACTTCCCAACAATGGCAGTTCCTAAAATCCTTGGGGATTGGGAAGGTCACCCATGATAACGTTACTGATATGGATCTCAATGGATTAAATGCCTATTTTTCAGCCCCTCCAACTACTATTCCTAGTGACGTTAAATCTGCTACCTTAATTTCTCTCTCTTCTCTTCCACTACCTTTAAATGCTCCCTTCTCATTTCAACCAGTAACAGAAGCGGATATTAAGAAACATTTAAAATCCATAACCACTAGGGCGGTCGGTGACGATGGCCTTCAACTTCAAATGCTTCTCCCCATTGTAGATCTGATCCTTCCTATCCTTACCCACATTATGAACTACTCCTTATACTCTAACTTTTTTCCGTCATCGTGGAAAAAAGCTTCTGTTATACCTCTGCCCAAAGTACCCAATCCTACAACACACTCCCAATACCGCCCCATTTCTATCCTTCCCATCTTGTCGAAGGTACTTGAGAGTATTGTTCACGATCAACTGAGCCATTACGTCTCCTCTAATGGCCTGTTGAGTCCTTTCCAATCTGGCTTTCGCCGTGGCCATAGTACTGTAACAACTCTAGTCAAAGTAACAGATGACATTAGATTGGCCATGGAGGACAAACAATTAACAGTGTTGGTCTTATTGGACTTCAGCAGTGCCTTCAACTCTGTTGATTTTGACATACTCTTAGGTATTCTTTCATCAATGAATGTTTCTGACTCTGCAATTACTTGGTTCAAATCCTATCTCAACGGACGCTCACAATCTGTCAGAGTGAATGACGCTTTCTCCGATTGTTGTAACTTAGCAGCAGGTGTTCCTCAGGGTGGCGTCCTTTCTCCTCTTCTCTTCTCTGTTTTTATAAACGCCATCACGAAGGTCCTAACCTCGCATTATCATCTCTACGCAGACGACTTGCAAATATATCGACATTTTAAAGCTGATGAACTAACTGGGGCTGTGGCTGCCATCAACAATGACCTTGAAAACATCAATATCTGGGCCCAATCCTTTGGACTGCTTGTTAACCCAAAAAAATCTCAAGCACTCATTGTTGGTGGTAGATACATGCTCCGCCTTCTGAATCATGATGCCCTGCCTCCAGTAAAGTATGATTCTGTAGCCATTGAATACTCCAAAAGTGCTAAAAATTTAGGCGTGCACATAGACTCCATGCTTGCATGGGATGTTCACATCGCGGAGGTGAGTAGGAGAGTATACTGCTCATTTCAATCTCTCAAACGTCTCCAGACACTCCTACCTCTTCAGACTAAAGTTACTCTTGCACAATCTCTTCTACTCTCGCTGTTAGACTATGCTGATGTCTGCTTTCTTGATGCATCGGAGGAACTGCTAAACAAACTGGAGCGCCTGCAGAATTTGGGAATCCGCTTTGTCTTTGGTCTGCGAAAGTACGATCATGTGACGGAATATCGCAAAAGACTGAACTGGCTCCCTATTCGGCAGCGCCGTAATCTTCACATTCTTACTCTTCTCTATAATATTCTTAATAATCCTAATGCTCCAACTTATCTGCGGGAACGCTTTGAGTATCTCGTACCCAGGGGTAAACCCTGTCGAGTTTCTACCTCTCTTCTGCTTCGTACACCAGCACACAGTTCCAGTTGCTATGATGGATCCTTTACGGTCCGGGCGGTACGTCTTTGGAACGCGCTACCTCACTCCATTCGCGGTAGCAATACTCTGGACATCTTCAGGAGAAGAACTAGGGAACATTTCCTGTCACAATAATATAGTCTGTTTATACCTATATATTTACGTATTTATCTATGTCTATATATGTAGGTATAGTTTGTGTATATGTAAGTACATGTATATGTGTACGTATAATTATGTTTAGGTGTATGTATGTATGTATGAATATGATTATGTATGCTATAATATGTGTGTATTGTGTATAATGTACCTGTTTAGGTACACTTTCTTATTCATGTTCCTTTTATTTTCATTTTTTATCTGTTTTTATGTACACTTCACATCCCCCTTCATGACCTTAACTTCTCTGCGACTCAAAGGTTTGCTGGTAGAGAACTCATTTTGAGTTAAGCTCGCCTTTGTACATGTTCTGTGAAATGTTTTATGTATGATCTCTGTACTATGTGTGTGTGCAATAAAGAATTAAGAATTAAGAAAGAAAGGCTCCTTCGGTGTTTTTATAAATCCCACCAAAATTTTACATTTGCCGCGGACGCATCTTATAAATTATTTTTAAGGGTATTTCTTCGAAATTTCATTCTTCAACTGATTCATCTGGCCGAAATTAAATTTCACTATCAGCTTTGTAACACATGTTCATATGAAAATATGGATTCTGAAGAACATATATTTGAATGAGGGACTCATTTTTATACAGCAGTTTTCAAGATATCGACGTTCAAATATTTTGTGCCCAGATGAATCAGAATTGGTGACATATAAATCAGAAACAAAAATTTAAATTAAACAACTTTAATACTTAATCAATTAGACAAACCTTTTACAAACATTCCATATAATTAACTACTTTAATTATATGGAATGTTTGACACTAATTGTAATTCCAACTATCAAAACAAACGTACACAAGTAAGTCAAGTATAAGTTAATAAAATTACTAAAGGATTTGGATTTTTTTTTGGATTTTTCTTATGTTTTCCATCTTTATGCGCTCTGCCAGTGTCTTTTTCTCCTTCTTTTTATCTTCAGATTGTGGCATTGTTGTAAACTATAATATTTAAAAAAAATAGAGATATTTAAAGATAAATAACTTTTTATGAATAAATGAAATGAAAATGAAAAATATATATTAGGGAAAATTAATCTTAAAATTGCCATTTTATCAATTGCGTGATAGTAGGTAGGTATACGTTACAGTACAATGTAACAAAAATGCAATTAAATATTTAAACTAAATACATATTATGAAAGTATGTATAACGGCTATATACTTGTAGCAGCTATACTTTAATATGTATGTTACAAATAAAAGCAAATTTACGCTATAAAACTGCTCTTTTCTAATCCATATGGTGTTTTGACCATATGAAGCAGGCACAGATGAATCAGGATTTTGCCTATTATTAGGCTTAACTCCATATTCATACAGGCTTCAGTATTAAAAGTTTTCCACATTAAAATATTACCCAAAAGCATCACAGCAAACGCAAATTGAGGTTTTAAAACAATAAAATAAATCTTATAAAGTAGGCTTTGTAATCAGAATGCCACCTGAACCAAGCACAGATGAATCATATATTTACCTTCATAACACCGGGTTCTCTGGCTACCAGCCGCACGTCCACCTCCTAGCTTGTTCGTTGCACGATTCATTCCCCCCACCCGCATAATCAGTATCCTAACTGTATTACCCGGTCAACTATGATCAAGCGCAGCTTACACCATATTAATCAGTTTTATACGCCGGACACTTATGTTTCACTTATTTATAAAAAAGTATTAGTAGGTTTACCTACCACGCATTATTTTGTAAAAGGATAAGTCATTTCCTTTCAATAAAATTATTATTTATATGCATTTATCAAAAGAAAAACGCCACATCAAACATTTTCTTTCGGAAAATGGCAAACGGACGCGTTATATGAATCAGAAGAACATACTTCAAATGTTTTTATTTTGTACCTGGACAGCAACTATTTCAAAAATATCATTTGACCAAGTTAGGGACAAATATAAAGTATCCAAAACAAAAAAAATCAGGCAATTATGTTACTTGGTTACAGAAATACACCCATAGAAATAGAAATTTTTGTCTTTGAAGAACTACCCTTAAGATAAAGTATAGTACTAAATACTACGAATGACATTATCGAAGATAGCTAAAATAATGCTGAATCGAATTATTATTAAGTATACTCAGTAAACTAATGAAGTTTTGATTAAACTGTGATCATTCCCAAGAAAACAGGTTGTAGACGCGCCACCAAGCTTAGAATTTAGGTGAAAATAATTTTTTTACACACTTACAAAAATAGTTTCAATAATATAATTTATACGTGCATATAGAGCAAAACGATATCTTTCTTACAAAAAATAATCATTACTATATGTTAACTTTAAGGTATGATTTTCAGTCACGCCGCGAAAATTTTACGTTTGAGAAATTCACCCAAATATAGAATTATGTTTAGACGACTTTCGACTACAAAAAAAAATGTTAAAGTACTGTGCTTCTCGGAAACTTTTATTAGTTTGGTTGAAGAACCTAATATAAAAATTCACAACTATGAATTAGCAAGTTCTTTTTCGAGGCTAGATAAAAATCGTGGTCGTGTATGTATTTTGCTCGACCGCTCCTTAGAATACAGGCCTTTACAAATATGTAGAAATTTAGCAAGTAAGAATACATTCGAATGCTGTGGCGTTGATGTGCCTTCACTGCAGTGTATAATAATCTGTCTGTATAGAATCCCTGGTGCTGATATATCTATCTTCTTTGATAAGTTGGAAACATTGATGCATGAACTAAATCTTAGGGACAATAAACGAATTATTATTACGGGAGATCTTAACATAAACATACTAGAAAAAAGTGACACATCTTCTAAACTAAACGACTTTCTTCTGAATCACAACCTCACAGCACATATCACCAAACCGACACGACTAAATAATTGCAATGATCACATTCACAGTAACATAACTGGCGCCACAGGGGAAGTACATGAACTTGAATTATCTGACCACAACACGGGTCAAACACTTACATTTCCTGTAAGATATGAAAAACCTAACTCCCTATTCACATATATATACAGACGAGACTATAGTGAAGACAATATCACACAGTTCAAAAAGTGTATCTCTAGTTTGTCGTGGTCAGATGTATTGAACGAGGAAGAGGATTGTAATCAGGCATATGATATGTTTCATGAGATCTTTATCATGTTCTACAATCTTTGTTTTCCGGTAAACAAAATTAAAATCAAAATGCATAAAAAAAAAAATAACTTTTTTATACCCTTCGTGATCCATTTTGGTGAATGGATCACGAAGGGTATAAAAAAGTCAAACATTACCAAAAGAAAATTAAGATATGCATATTATAGGAACAAAAATGATGATACCAAAAGAAACTATATACAATATAATAGAAGGAATTTTTACAGCATTAAGTATGCTAACTATACAAATCGAATACATAGGGAAAAAGAATCTTCTCGGGCGGGACTCGAACCCGCAGTCTTTCCCTTACAGGGGGAATGCCTGACCAATTCGGCTACCGAGACATTGAATTTGATTTTGAACTCAATAACAGACCCATCGGAAATTACCAACCATTTTAATAAATATTATATCTCAAAAACAAATAAACCAAACAACTGTACCCCTAACTATAGATTGATTAGCAAGGTCGACTCTAGCATCTTCATAACACCCTGTTCTGAAAAAGAGGTCGAAAAAGCGATTATGTCACTTAAAAATATATACGCAGTAGGGCATGATGAAATAGCTACAAAAATAATAAAACACAGTTCCAAAGAGATCTCAAGGGTACTTTGTCATGTGGTCAATCTCTCTTTTTATCATGGAGTATTCCCTGAAAAACTTAAGACTTCTATTGTGAAACCGCTTCACAAAAAAGACAATAAAGATGAATTAGTTAATTATCGACCCATTACCCTTATACCAATATTTTCAAAAGTCTTCGAAAAGTTAATGCACATACGGATCACAAACTTTTTAAATAAACATAACATAGTCATGAAAGAGCAAAATGGTTTCCAAAAAAATAAATCCACTACTTTGGCTGCGTTCTCTCTGATACAAAGTGTTACGGAATCGCTGGACAAAAAGAGGCTCGTCTTTTCTATATTCTTTGACATGTCCAGTGCCTTTGATTTTGTTGATCATAAGATCCTCTTGAATAAATGCGAGCTCAATGGCATTAGAGGAACCGCTTTAGATTGGCTGCGTAGCTATTTGAGCGAGCGCAAACAATGTGTAGAAATAACACGTACGAACGAAAAACTAGTTACTACTTCCTACAGGTCAACATTTGAATATAATGGAGTCGGTGTTCCTCAGGGAAGCGTCCTGGGACCACTACTATTCCTTCTCTATATTAATGACATCCCAAAAGCCACTAGCCACAAGTGCATATTGTTTGCAGACGACATTTCCGTTGTAGTTTCCCAAGATAAGAACAGTGAGGCTGACCATAGGCAAACCCTGAAAGATACCATCGAAATCGTCTCGACATGGTTAAGCTCTAATAATCTGACTGCAAATCTAACTAAAACCAAAATAATACAACACAGACATTACAACAGCACAGTACCCAACATAAATAATATCCAATTCGAAAATAATGAGATCGCGCAAGAGATAGACACTACATTTCTAGGAGTTACACTTGATAATCACTGTAACTGGAAAGCTCACGTAGAAAAATTATGCAAACGTATTAACAGATTCATATTTGTGCTTAGAAAGATCAGGAAAATGACAAACGAAAAGACCGCCTTGTTAGCCTCTCATGGTTATGTGGGATCTCTATTAAGGTACGCAATATTGCTGTGGGGAAATTCAACCGCAATAGAGAAAGTGTTTCTGTTACAAAAAAAATGTGTTAGAGCAATCTGTGGTGCAGCCCCACTTGACTCTTGTAGGCCCCTCTTTAATAAACTAAATATACTGACACTCACATCCATCTACATTCACGAAATTGGCCTATTTGTCAAAAAGCACCCTGACTTGTTCACTAAAGCATGTACAGATAAAAAATACCTTAGTAGAGACCCTACCAAGCTGTGGCTGCCACACATGTCCACAACGCTTCAACAGAAAAATTGTTTCTGTATGTGTATATACAGGTGTTCAACAGAATTCCTAAAGAGATTCGGGAACTACCACTAAATCGCTTCTCACCTCGATTAAAAAAGTGGCTTATTGAGAAGGGATTCTACACAATACAAGAATTTATGGCGCACACTACTTATAGATATAAAAAATCTTTGTAAATTAGAATAATAGAAATAAATAATTATTTGAGTGTAGGTAAAATTATAGACTTGAATATTGTTACTATTTTGTTTTGTTTATTTTAATTGTATAATGTTTTTTAGTTTCTAATAGTTTAGGTATGTAAATCTTGTCCTAATTTAATTATTTTAAATATTTGCACACCGTGCACGGTGAAACATGCTTGTACATTTTGAAACACTGCCATACATCTATTGTCAAACCATGTTTCTCGCAAATAAAGATTTATTATTATTCCTCTTTATTTATTTAAGTTACTTATTAATTATATTTTTAAATACATACTTATAAAAAATAAAACATCTATTTAAAAACATAAAAAATAGTACCCCACCGGCATCGGGTACAGGGACCAAGCTACCGGTGGTTAGGGCTCCAGAGAAAGGAACTTCCTCACGATGCGCGCCGTATCAAGGAGCACTGCCTTCTGCATCTGGCCCTTGACCCAACCATCCAACCCGAGCCTCTTTAGATGTTGGTCGAGGCTCTTTGCTATCAGTCCATTGACTGATACGACTATCGGTACAATGATTGCTGAGTCAACACTCCACATGTCGACATTATTATTATTATTATTATAGATGTCTGTAAATAACTAGTTTCTATCTATATATATAAAAATGAACCCCTATTTCCCTTGGTCATGACATCACCGATCAACCGATTTCGCTAATTCTTTTTTTGTTGTGTTCGTTATTGTTAGTAGAAGGTTCTTATGAAAGAAAAAATGAAGAAAATTGCGCGGAAAATTAGAAAATTTAAGAATACATAACCACCGTATAAAATAGCTGATCCGACATACGCCATGTCTAAATTTTGAATTTGGAATACGAATTGGAAAAAAATGTGTTTATTATTCTAATATTGCTGTATGATATTCTTCTATGTATGTTATCTGACGTTTGATATAGAATTAACATAATGCGTGCAAATATCGTCAGAGGGTGATTAGTAGAAATTCTTCTGAATTAACAAAATGCCCGTTGCTTGGGCCGCGAAAATATTTATGGTGGCTATTTTTTTATTTAGGTCGAAAAATTTATGGTTTATGGTAGTATGAACGCCCTTGAGCTTAGAGGTATATGGTTGTATGGGTCCCATAGGTATATAGGCTCCGTAGGTGTAAGTGACCTATTAGTGTCGGGAGCTCCGTGGGCGTATGGGGCCCGAATCGAAATGCTTTCCGTTGTCAAAATAATTAGGAGAATTTGATACAGCTAATTGATTCTAATTTCTAAGGCGAAACAAAGTTTGCCGGGACAGCTAGTAACAGTATAAAGTACATTTCGGTGAATGTTAATTAGGTGTTGGGCCTTTACCAGTACGCTTTCGACACCAGATACTTGTTAGTTTTAACCATAACAAATTGATAACTCGGTGTTATTGGAACCTTTGTTAAAACTGGTACTATATTATATTATTTATTATAATATAGTACCAGTTTTAACAATATTATATTTACTACTGAACTAGATAAAGAATATGACGAAGAATGAATGAAATAATAATATACGAGGTTGATTATTACCTGAGGTCATTTGAGACAAAAAAAATTAGGTTCAATATTGTTTTTTTAATGATAGAATTATTTATTTTTGCATACACATAGTAAATATAGGTGTTTGCCACTGGATTACAGCGTTGCCAGTGGAATATTGTCAAATGTTACACAGCACTGCTTAAAAAGTTACATTGTCGGGGCTAAAGTCACGTGACCTTATATTACGAGAAAAACTTCAATACAAACGTTAATAAGGCACTTTATTACACTTAATCTAAAATGTTTTCAGTCCAATTAAGTCGTTAAGCTTCAAAAGAAATGCAGCAATTGTCCGATTTTTTTATGTATATACCACAGGTGGCGAGTATAATTGACTGGTGATTCTGCAAAAGAATATGTATAACGTAAAAAAAAACGAAAGATTTATGAGTAATACAAACAAATAATTCAGAAATTGAACTACAAACTTGAAGGAGAAACTTACTTTGTTAATCAATTTAAAAAAAGTCATCATCATAAACTATTTATCGATTCTGTTTCCCATTTCAATACCAAACAATATTTTGATTTTGATCACAATTGAAACATTGACTGTGCACTGAGACTTAGATAATTGACTCTATGGACAAATTAATAAAGTATTTATTTAAATACCTACTGGATTTATAACTACTCACGAGTTGACGGCAATTTTTTTGGCTATGGCTCATCTTTTTTAAAGGTTTTATGATAATCGCAGGTAGATCTTTATGTTAAGTCTTATTTTGTAGCATATTAATTTGGTTAAAATTATTGTTGATGATGATGATGATGTTGATGACGATGGATGAGATGATTGCTACCTCAGTAAAGTTGTGGGGACTTTACTAAAAGTTTACTAGGGAGAGTTGGAATTAACGCGAAGAGTCACCATTCACTGTAATATGCCAATAATCTACACGTAGGTATGTGCGTTGTCCAAGACTTTATGTCTAAAAATCCACCACTTTTATACATCAAAACTCGGATTTACACCAATTTTGGAAAATAATACCGCGTTGCATTCTCTTCAGAGTTCGTGCCAAAACTTTTCTATGGCTCACTCTGTGAGTAATTTCCAGTGTCAAATAATATAATTGGGTAAATCACATAAATATTCTACTGCGTTTATTTAATTTAACCTCGATCAAATGTTGAAAACGATCACGATATCAAAGTTACGTTACGAGAAAATCTTTTTTTTAAGCTTCAATTTCTTTTTTAAATAGGTACTTACTGATTGAAATTTTCAAATCGAATCGAGACAAAATCTTTTAAAATTACAATTGCTCTTCCACCGTAGATACATTATATAATAATTATTATTATTTTTTCTACCACACTAGTGAATGAACATGAAAGAATGATTTGAAAATATATTATTCTTTGATTGATAGTTGTTCGAACAGAAGTAAACTTTGTTACTGGGAAATTTTTTAAAAGTTGTTTGAACCTTGTCATCTCCATACAAGAGATTTCTCTAACAATACCAAGGTTGGTATTACTCTTGGTATTATTATTGGTGATAGTGTAATTAGTAGAATAATATTTACCACAGACTACAGAACAATAATTATTCTGACTGATATTGACCCGAAACAATACGGCAAAAGTTACAATAAAGTTACATTTTGAGTCATGTTACGGAGATGTTATATTAGGGGGTCAAAAGTTACGTAAATTGTAACAAAAGTTACAATGTGGCAACGCTGCTGGATTAGGCCTCTTGGGGATACCACTTAAAAAAATCGCACTTGGTTCTTAACCTCTGGGGTAGTGTGGAATAGAGAACATACGCATTATATATAATTAATATGTAATTAGTTGAGTATTTTTATTTATTTCTAAACATAACATAAGAATTAATTAACTATTTCATGTTATAACATTGTTACCTACCGTATAACTTTTGAAATACCTACTAACTTTTTGGATTGAAGCCCATAACATAAACGAATATAGACGGAAAAGGAACCACTTTCTGTAGTTTTGTCTCCCTTAAAGGATGACTCACGCTAGACCGTGTCGGGTCCGAGCCGAGTGTCGGCCGTAGCACGGTCACCGAGCCGGTTCCGTGTCTGAAATTACTAAAACTGGCCTCGACCGGGCAATCACCGTTGCGCTGTGATGCAGTATACTCGTCCGAGAAAAAACAGTGTTGTAACTAGACTACAATCATGTTAAATTTTGACGATCTGGAATTAGCTGCTATTGCGATCGCTCTGGATGACGAAGAATCTGAAGAATCTTCAACTACAAGGAAATGGAGTGTGCATCCACTTTGGAGAGCGACAAGAGAAAGGTGAATATGTGAATCTTTGTAAAGATCTACGTAGTTATGAAGACAAATATTGGGACTACTTTAAAATGACTAAAGAATCTTTTGACATCTTACACATGAAAATTAAATATAACTTGACCAAATGCAATACAAAGTTTCAGGTTCCTATTTCATCCAAACATCGATTAGCTCTTACTCTCAGGTATGTATCTTTAATTTTTTTTAAGTCTCTTTATTATCTATATATATATATATATATATATATATATATATA